>JAIGNY010003995.1:235000-237500 GCA_020152595.1 Chiridota heheva | reverse complement strand
ATGAAAAAGTTATTATGATACCAAAAATTTATTTATTTGATAATTTGTTTGCTAATTTTATTTTGGATTATTCTTATCAATTATCAGTTATTTAATTTTTGATTATTCTTATCAGTCCATACCAGTAACACAAAAATAATTTTAAAAAACATTTTGTTCACCAAATAATATACAAAATTATATATTAATGTTTTTACAAGACCACATTTTGATATTGTTAAAACATTATATCACAAAAAGTTGTGAAAACATGTTGTGTTTGCATGGAAGCACTCTAAGAAAGGAATGGTCAACAACAACTATTTTTCAGGCAACCCATTCTCACTCCCCATTTCAATGTTGTGCAAATATATCACCAGGAAATACAGAGACATAGAAAGCAATTATCAAGATTTATACTCATTTTATTCTATTGAACTGGGGAACGGGGTTGTCCCAACAAGTTTTGTCCAAGATTGTCTGAACAAATGTGTGGCAAACACAAGCGTTTTTTTGCTGAACATTTAAAAGGCTTTTGGAAGTATGTGTTAGTGTTTTACTTTGTTATGAAAGTTTCAGTCTGTCGATAAGGGGGAGGCAATGTGAGACTTTGGCAACTAGAATTCAATATAAAGCTGCATTATTTCACTGAACCACCGGCACCCAACGATTTGCCATGGAAACGGAGTGAAGATCACTATACTTAATGAGACTTCCTATAATCTTTCAGTGGTAAATCGCCTAACAACATTTTTATCTTAAGAATAAATTCCTTTTTTATATATGTACGTTCTTCAAATAAAATATCGACTATCGATATCGACCACAAAACGAACCATCGACCACAAATTTGATAAAATCTAATCAAAGTTTAATCTAAACAACTGTTTCTAACTGTTAATATACAAAATTGTGTCATATTTCAATTAATTCAACAAATTTTCCTGGCTACTCCTATTCTTGTACGGTATTTTACATAATAAAATTAGAAAAGCAATATGAATCTAAACAAAAATGAAATACTCATCCACCAAAATGGCATCATTTCAGTCTCTATCTCATTTACCTCTCTCCTCTCACCACCCCACCCCCACCCACTAACTGTCATTATTTCACATGTAATCTAAAATGCGCAGAACAATACAGTGATACAGAATACAATACTCATACATTCTGAAAACAAATGGGTTGCAAACCTCAGGGTTTTCTTGCCGAAATAAAAAAGGCAATATTTTCTATATACTTAATATAGCACTGCCCAAGAGGAGTTGATGCATTTCATTTTGTTGTCCTAAATTCTTGAAACAATTGAATGTCTATTTTTTGACAAAGATCATGAGTACCTAATACATTAACATTTACGACATTTTAGTGAATATTATTTCTCAGATAATCTTAGACAAAACTGATGGGACACTCACTGGAAAGTTTGTATGTTATCATGAATTTTGATGTACAGCTATTTTTCATGCACCCCCTTCCCCCACCCACCCCCACAAGCTCCCCATTTCAATGTTGACCGAATATTTCAGAAGGAAATACAAAGACATGGAAAGCAAGTATCAACATTTTCCACTAATTTCACCAACATTGAACGAAGTTGTCCCAACAAGTTTTGTTCAAGAATGTAGTCAAAGTTGAACGACAATATGATCTTATTTGGTAATATGATTCAAGTTACCCATGTCATGTTGTTAAATTTTGATTTGAGATAGATCATTTATTTTCCAAAGGTAATATCACCTCGAATATTTATAAAAGTTAGTACACTAATTACTCTTCCCCCGAAAATGTCTACAATCTAAAACAGTTGGTATCGATAATTCGATAAAGACGAAACAAAAGACTTTCGTTTTCATCGGCCTAATGGCGACTAGGGGCACTATATTAAAATTGAAAATGATATTAGATCATGATGTGTAATAGGCAACGAGAGTATATTTAACCATTCTGCATCATGTGTCAAGTACAAAATGTGATTGATATGGCATTATTCAATTTAATCATAGTGCAAATAAAAAGGTATGTCGCCTTCCTAAAATTGTCTTGGAAAACAGTTTTAGACCCTGAGAATATGTTCAAATACCAAGATATTCAGACTGTAAACTAGCAATTCGTTTAAAGGAGTAATAGATTGAAAAGTTAGGGCGTATTTATGGGGGCCCCCAAAAATCAAATGCTTAACTAGCACGCAAGGGTATAGTAGTTTTCTGTTTGATATGAATATTCAAGTGACCTTAGCCTGTGGGCTCTGAGGGCATTAAGTTTATCGATCTGTTGTGAATGATATATCTGTGAAATTTGCAAAAAGAGCGCCCTTACTTTTCGGTCTAGTGCTCGTTTAATCTAGGTTATAATATTTATAAAGAAAAGAATCCGAGTATTTGTGTAAGCTACGGGGAATATCTCTGTTAACCAATAAGTGCCGTTGAATTAAAGAATATTACACTGTATTCATGAACATACATAATCCACATGTGCCAGAGAATAATACAGCAAATGCTTCTTTATCTTAGGAATT
>JAIGNY010003995.1:227500-230000 GCA_020152595.1 Chiridota heheva | reverse complement strand
TGGATATCTATTTTTTAAAAAGACTGAAAAATGATATATAAAACACTTACATTCATTTATACTACTTTTTTGATGCTGATGAAAAAAATCTCCCGAATAGGCTGTATCATTCCATGTTTAAAAGAAACATCTAGTCCATTTGGAAAACTTGAAAATGTTGGTAGCAACGTTATTGCTATTGTACTACAATGTCACTATTTCATATTACTTTTGATGAGTTTATCCCCATTTATTCGTTGTTAGATTTGATTTAATAAAAGGCGCTATAGCTCGGACCACCTTATAACATGGTGCAATGAAATATTTCGATGTAGAAAGTAAATTGTACACAATGAAAAATTATCACGATTAAAAATCTTACTTTTTGATAGATTTTAGGTTAGGGATAGATGGAAACAAGACCCAAGGAAAATTATATCAATATATGAGATTTTCGATACTCACGGGAGCAGACAATGTCTTCTCCATCCCAAGTACCGTTTCCTGTACAATTGCGTACCACATCACCTTTGATGATTTCATACCTCTCATCGCATGTCGATGTAGCAACGCTACCTACAGCTCTATCAGCTGGATTAATGGCGAAATTTCCGTTGGTAATGTTCCGTTCATCGCAGGTAATTACTGTAAATAAATTAAATACGCATCAAATAGAAAAACAGTGATACAACTCTCCTGTAGTCCATGCATAAATTCGATAAAGGGACTTCAATGTACGAAAATAAGATATTGCAACAATTGGATAACATTGCAAATCGGAACGCCATTAACAAAGTTGAATTAGTAAGCTAATAAGAAAATGATTTAAACCTGACCTGATCAGAAAAAAATCATTGTTAGCGACCTGCAATACTCACATGTGCAATTAACATCTTCTCCATCCCAGATACTATCTCCTGTACAGTTGCGGACCATGATAATACCTGAAGATATTTCGAAACCGTCATCGCAAACATATGTAGCTGAGCTTCCGACGGTCCTGTTCAGGCTATAGTTGATCATTCCATTCGCGGGAAATGAAATTATCGGGCACAATGGCTCTGTGATCAATTATAAGTTTAAATTGAGTTCATAACGTAAGATAAGATTAAGTTCATAATATAATTATCAGCTAACACGCAACGTTATGTTTATAAAAGGCTATATGACGTTTTCATAACGTTACATCAAGTTTCGACAGTCTGGGAGGAAGGATCAAAACGAATTTCAAAAACAAAAACTAATGTCTTACAGTTATGTAACAAATAATCTACACTAACAAGGCTGTTGGTGAAAGTGAGTCATCGGGGGATCAAAGAGGAATGGTTTTGTCTCATAGCTACAGTCAGAAGCGAACGCCGCCGTGCTGCACACTTATCTATGGGACGATACCTTTACTTTAAAATATATACCTCAGAGGCAACCCACACTCAGGTTAATTATTTACTATGCATGGTTTCTAAGCAAGCAAACATTAAAGAAACTGTAATTTTGGTAAATTCAAATAATTTCACATTTTTCTGGTTTCATTCAAGCCAAATATTTTTAATGTTTACCTATTGTACAATATAAATTGTCATATGATACAAATGTCACCAATGACAGCTTGATGTAAATATGTAAATGATAGGTGGTTGATGGTGACTCTCCGGTAATGTGGTGTTACAGAGGAAAGCCGCTTGGTGTGGCAATATGATCAGACAAAGCAGGTTGCTTGATACCTTAATTGATTGTCTTCCAGCTGGTACACAACGTGGGGGAGGTCGACCCAAGTTTCGCTGGGTCGCGAATGTGACTTTGTGGAGTGGAAAAAGTGTTAGTCAGCAGAGGCACGCGGCAATGGTACAGAAACAACTGGTGGCAGCATTTCTTTCTTTTTCACTGAATCGTTATAATCTGAACGATAGGGGTCTATGATAGTTGACTATGCCGAGTGATGACGATGACATAATATGTATATTCTAATCAAAATGCATAAAAACTCCGTTGTTAATCATACACCCACAATGGAAAGTATTCAGCAAGTGCATGAAAGTCAGGAAACAAAAGACCTAATTGGCAAACGATCACTGACATTAACAATCCCTCTCAAACAAAACAAAAAAGTCGTGAGAGATCTATTGGTTTGAAGTGTTTTTTATTATTGTAACCTTTTCTTGGAAATCGAGCAGTTTTTGACCATCGATCTATACAGTCACGATTATTTGAATTTAATGTAAACTATTTGTGAAATAATTTGCATTTATTATTTAAAGATTAGTTAAGGAGTCAATTGTAATTTATGTAAAAGAAGATTTCAAAAGAAACAGAATGGTGAAGAGAGCATTCAAAGATTTTATTCCGTTGAGGAGATATTTAAAGTTTAAAGTTTATTATTATTCGTGAAGAAATGAATAAAATCAGACTACTTGTGACATCACAGCACCAGATTTCTCGAGGTCTTTATGTATTTTATTATATTTTGAATATAATTGTAATTGTTATTACTACCTAAAAAATGTTTTAGGAAAAATAATTCAAA
>JAIGNY010003995.1:190000-220000 GCA_020152595.1 Chiridota heheva | reverse complement strand
TGATCAGCCATAACTGAAAAGTCAAAGTGTTTTATATTTTTATTTCTAAAATGAAACCAAAAAACTTGCTTTAATTTAAACTTTTTTGGTCAGGTTTGAATACCGTTTCAATCAACAGGAACTTTGCTAGAAGTTTCTAGACACCGGTCATTAGAACACCAAAATCATTCCCTAGAAACATTGTGTTTTTCTTGCGTAAAGGACTAATATTCTGTCAAAATCTGGTAGTGATTGACTTCATGGTAATTTCCAGAGTATAAATTTGTATTATAATTTCATATAGTTACAATCTTAAAAAATAACCTACAAAATAAATTGTTTCATAGATTTTTCATTTATGAATCAGGAACAATTCATAATTCATTCCAGGAACAAAAAGAACAATTAAGCTAAAAGGATCATTTTCGTTTCCTGAAAAGTCGAACGTATTAAAAATTAATTTCGTAAATGATACAATTGCTACAAATAGCGTGGAAGAAAAGGAGCAAGTATTATGTTTATAACTTTATTGATACTGGAATAAACTCACTCCCTGTGGTAGGTTCTTGCGAGGTTGTAGGTGGCTCTAGAAAAAAAAGAGGTGATAAGGCAGGTCAAATACCATTTCAAGATTACTTCAGTATTTCAACCACTTGACTGCTGGATAAAATGTTCATCTGTTACGCAAGCAATCGGCTGCAGGTGTTGGTAGAAAAGTTGTAAGTAAAAATGCGCGTCTAACCGTAGTGTATCGTAGCATAATGAGCATTCGAAACCATTTTTCATACAACCAGTATACGATTGGTCCATTATGGACACGGGAATGTCGGCCAAGTGAAATTTATTAAAACAGTTAAACTGCCGATTTACATTTCAAAAAGTCTATATAGTAGATAAATGCGGATTAATGAACACTTCTTTAAGACTGATATGCTTTTGTTAGAATTGATACATAACTCACAAATCTCGCAAAACATGTAATAGTTGGCAGGGTCATAATTTTTAAATGCATTGCAGAAGCATAATGTATTGCCTATACCAATTAAAAAAACAAAACAATTCCCTCAAGTAGAAATGAAAGGTTCTCGAACTTGATTTTAGTGTAATTTTTTCTATAGGAAAAAGGCGGAGTACAGGGAAGTGATATATTAGTTTCTATCATTACATAATCTTCCAATCTTTTATTTTATACCAACGGTCAGTGCTTGAGATAGCGGCAAAGATGTGAACCATCGAATTTAGTTTCAAGTGGAAGGTCAACAAATTGGGAGAGTGCATGTGTATTAATAAAGTACGTACCTATAGAGCTTACTACTAAGAAAAAAGAAAACCATTACATATTATCATGATAGATAATAAATATTATGAATAAAAGTAAGATAGAAATGGTTTCTATCGTTATTAACCAACCTGGTGTAGAGGGTTGTGGTGTGCTTGTTATATCTAAAAAAAAGGGAAAACAATTATACTTTAATGATATTTAACATTTATTGACGTAATGCTAAGCTTTCAGTTCTGTGATCGATAGAGGATACCGCTATTAACACAGAAGCGCAGAAATTGTTATATATTTCAGTAGGCCATATCCAATATTATAACGGGGTCATACGAATATGAAGGGTGTGCACAGGTGTAGGAACAAGGTTTGCATATTATGAAGTTAAAGTGCCCCTCACTTACTGTCAAAGATGTAAGAACTGGCAAAAAGTTGCACACAGTTAGCAATATATAACAAAAAACTCCCCTTTCAAAATGTAGTGCCCCTTAATCGCCTCCCAATAGTTGAAAGGGGGCACTTTCCCTGAATTTTCATTAAAGATAACAAACTTTTTAAATTGTTATAATTGATTAAAGTCACGGACAGTATGCCTTTGTTGTGTGTCGATCATTAATTCTATCAACCAACTTTTGTCAGTCTCATATATGGAGAATGCGTTCCCCACATTGGAAAAGCGCCCTTTTCTAAAAATGAAGTGCCCATTTTATTTCATTGTTTCGGGCTTACTAATTAAATCTCGAGGAGAGGAGGCAGTAGGCCAATATGTATATGACTTGAAAAGTCCCTTAAGAGGTCGTGCTTTCCACTTTATGAAAGCTTCCTCTACCCTTTGAAGGTGTAGAAAACCTATTATATATATTTATATATATATATATATATATATATATATATATATATATATATATATATATATATATATATATATATATATATATATATATATATATATATATATATATATATATATATATATATATATATATATATATATATATAAATATATATATATATATATATATATATATATATATATATATATATATATATATATATATATATATATATATATATATATATATATATATATATATATATATATATATATATATATATATATATATATATATATATATATATATATATATATATATATAGATATAGATATATATATATAGATATAGATATATAAATATATATATATATATATATATATATATATATATATATATGTATATATATATATATATATATATATATATATATAAATATATATATATATATATATATATATATATATAATATATATATATATATATATATATATATATATATATATATATATATATATATATATATATATATATATATATATATATATATATATATATATATATATATATATATATATATATATATATATATATATATATAGCAACTCACCAATACAATCCCTATCAGTTCCATCCCAAATAGAATCGTTGCATTGACGAACTGTTGTATTATGGATCTCGAATCCAGATTCACACATCAACGTTGCAGTTTCTGCCATGCTATCGTATATGTAAAATCCATTTGCAGGTTCAGTTAAAGCTCCGCAGGATATGGCTAAACAAGAAGAATCATAGATAAAATAGATTTAAAGGATATGTTTGGGTGTCAAAGAGGATCATCGTAAAATATTCAAAAAATCTTATTCCGCTAAGGAAATATTTAAGTCTAAATTTTTGTATAATTTATTTAGAAACGACTGTCAACAGAATATTTGTGACGTTACATAATCAGATCTGATAAGTCTTTATGTATTATATCATATTCTGTCCTGCAAATATGGGGCTGAAAAAATTGGATATATTGTGAACGTAGTAAAACAGAATCTACTAATAATTTACTAACTGAAAAAAAGTTCGAGGAAAAATAATTCAAATAGTAAAAAAAATATAAATTCTTAAAATACATTAACATTTGTTAAAATTTGAGGATGTGGTCGTTTAACTTTTTCGTAGACTTACTACACCAAACAATCTCAGATACTCCAATATATCTTTAACGAAATGGAATGCATAATGGAGCAAGCGAGTATTTGGAGCCACTGTAGTAACATCCAGGTACGAAAATCTTTTTTTTTTCTTAAAGAATCTTTTTCTTTTTAAATGTAAATTTATGACCGGCGATTCCTAAAAATACAGAATGGAAGAATGTAAAACTTATTTTGTTTACAGACAATTTTTACAGATTGTGCGACCAATGAGGATCACATGATTGTAATTTCTGTTTTTGATTGGATCATTCCAAAAAGTTATTTCATGGGCCAAACAAGTTGTATTGACTCGTCACATGTATCGTTGATGCTGCAAACAGTCGATAATTGTTTTATTTGGCAAAAAGCTACAATTCTTCGCATTAATGTTATTCTTTACATATGAAGGTCTGCTCCATATCAATAACCAAGGGCGTAAGAAGTGGGAAGGGCGGCTGGGTAGCTTCATCCCCCAGTCAAAAATGTAAGGAGCGAAAGTATGCTTCCGCCCCCACTTTTCAGGGAAGAAAACCCCCTTATTGGGCTTATTTGTACCATCTGTAAAATATATAAACATTTTCGGCGCTTGTTGCTCTGATTTATTCGATTATAATTGATTTTAACTCTCTCCGATCCCGGGTCCTATTTTAGTATCTCCGATTATAATCCTTTGAATTGACCACACTTGGCCGTATAATGTAACATTACATCGTATACACCGACGTAGCGCCTGCGTATGTGTAACATACAGCATGCAGTTAGTGCGTGTACATGCAGGTGTCAGGTCACTGCACTGCGAGCGTGTATGTATTGCCACGTACGTCGTGTCTTATACTAACTTAATTGTATATTCTTCTTTGTTAAAAAGGAGAAAAAAACTTCCAACAATCGTGAAAATAAATGGGACAAAAATCGGATTTTTGTTGAGGTTCAGTAAATATATTTTCAGTCTCCAATAAAAAATGTTCCTACGCCGTTGTCAATAACTGTCGACCATGTATATTTTCATAGGGATCCCATATTATATAATTTACACAAGTCAATATTGCAATGTCATTGAAATGTCAAAATGCCAAATGTCATACATATATCTAAAGTATTTAGATTTCATAAACGGTGTGTTACACATATTTTACCAGGTGTGCACGCGTACGCGTCAGTTATTTAAACACTTTTGACTGATCGTGTACATGTCGTATATAATCTGCAGTGATGGGATCATTTGACAAAAGTGGGTCAGTAACATCTTACTTTCACAGGTAATTTCAACTCCAGACCATAACCCGTCGGCCAAACATGTTCGCGTTGAGCCACCGGATTGGATACCTGTCGTGCAGTTCACATTTACGATGGCATTGTATGTTGTATTCGAATAGCCAATATTTGCTTCACTTTCATCCGGTGAAGTCAGCATCCCACAATCGACGACTGCGTAGGCAATAAACGGGAATGAAGATATATTAAGGAAAAAAGATAATACCTTACATATGGGCATGTACTCTGCGAACGCGTACAGCCACAGTACTTATATTGCCTGCGAAGGCATACAGGCCACAGTACTTATATTGCCTGCGAACGCATACAGGCCACCGTACTTATATTGCCTGCGAACGCATACAGGCAATAGTACTTATATTGCCACAAAGTAAAATACAAACCATGAAATAATGAAAATTATCATCGAAATCAGACATTACGATAATTTGAGACGTTACGTTCCATTTTTATGCAGGTCATTTTAAAATTGATCTTTGAAGAAGTGCAGCAATTTCGGACAAACAAAACTATTATTATTTACTATACATCCTTCGCATACAGCTGGAACAAACTTCCTTATTTCAAATGAGGAGACCGGGGACGAAAGTACGATACAGAA
The DNA here is from genome assembly GCA_020152595.1 of Chiridota heheva. Classification (NCBI taxonomy): domain Eukaryota; kingdom Metazoa; phylum Echinodermata; class Holothuroidea; order Apodida; family Chiridotidae; genus Chiridota; species Chiridota heheva. Next base: position 214,849 of record JAIGNY010003995.1, on the reverse strand, counting down.
AAGTGTTGAGCTGTCCACTAAGTCTTACATGACAAATTTCGTACATATAAGCAATTCCGGTCTTCGATAATCCGTGAATATAATTGTTTTTTCTTGGAATTGCAACATCTCTTTACGTTCATAGACGTTTAAAACATTACTTACTTTCACAGGTACATGTAATGTTGGTAAACTCTCCGCAAATATCACATGTCAATGCACATGGATCTGGGTTTGCATTGTACCCTGTGTTGCACATAAGTGTTGCACTAACTCCGATATAGTAAGAAGATGACGAAAACGAATACACTCCATTCGAAACCATAGCAGGTGCTGGGCACGCTGCAGAGAATAATAATAACAATATTTTTAATATTTTAGGGCTTCATAGAATCCTCGATTGCCTTAGTTGTCTTGGTTTTTTCAAATAGATTTTAGCGGAATGTGATTACTTTAGTACTTTGACCAATCAAAACTTATGGGGGAGTTTTGCCTTTCGTTCCAATCAATCAGCTGCTTGTGTTGAAGGAAAAGCCATAGGCAAGTATCCTCGCACGTATTGCCTTCATATATAAAACACGTGAGATAAGCGTTTGAATTTTTTTCATAAGCTTGGCACCATACCTTGCATGAATTATTCACACTGCCAAGAATCCCCAGTATTTGATTGGTCAATAAAATTCCCCCTAGCATACGATTGGTCCATTATAAACAAGTTAATTCCGGCCATGTGACATTATTTAAGTTAATGTTAAAATTACACTAAATTTCGTTAATAATTTGTATTTCTCCCCCAGAAACAAGCCATCCTATGCTCCCATAAAATAATTTCCTTGTTTAACTTAAACTGCAAAGAAGAAACCTTCGTATACGAAATATTCAGCAGATAGTGAACACATTTCTGGTTAAAATTGTGATTAGCCGTTTACTTGATTGATATAATTCAATTAATTAAATACATAATAAAACGCTGTATTATTTTTTAGCTAACTGATCAGTTAAGTTACAGTTTTCTTTGTTAAATGGCGATATTTGGCTTCAAATATTTGTATCTTTGTTATAATCACAATATTTATGGTTTTAATGAAACCGTTGTTGAATATTATAGCAAGTACGAACAGATTTTAAAAAAACTTTTTTTTATATATATCAATAAGATATGACTTATGAATTGGTAGTTTCATTGGGTGGTAAATTACAACACGTGGTTGCAAATAATGCATATCATTGTTTTATCCACCAATTCAATATGATAGGTATGGATCCATATTCTCATTGTGCAAATTGGCTTCCAATTTGCTTAAGTTTCATTTTTTTTCTTTATATTGCTTGGTTTGAGCTTTTCACAGGTATTTTGCGAATTTACATCAGCTACTTAAAAGCAAAAATCGTTCTTGAAAATAACTTAAATGTTGAACTTCACAAATGCATTCATCATAGAAGACTAAACGCCTACAATTTAAGTTAAAAAATGATTGGAATTTTGTGAATTATATACGGTGATTGAATTAAAAAAGAAGGCTCTTTTGTTACGCATTCATTACCCACGCATTCCGGATTTATCGTTGGAAAGTCGTCGTACGTAAAACCAACTCTTAGTGCACACATATCAGTATCGCCGTAGATGCTGTCAGATGTTGTCGACGTACAAACTTCCATCTCGTCACATGTGCATATTGGGTCGACTGGGTAACCAGTGCAAATACCATTACAGCAATCACACGAATCTCCACCTACGTAGCAAGTTACACCAATAATATAGCAGGTGCATTATACAAATAATTAAGTTGCCTAAAATCAAGAGTCCATTTTTTTTTGCTAACTTTTATAATAGGTCTATCATTTTTTACTTTAATTCATATTTATGAAGGTTTATAAATTTCATTATTTCTGTAATCAGTTCGTCATACTGTAAATTTTACCTCTTTTTAAGACATACTTTACTAGAAAGGATTTTTCATCGACCATCGGTAATTTTTAATTTATTATGATGTATGATGACGAAAATTGATTTGCCGTACATTATTAAAAAATCTTAAAATACAACATTAAGGTAATTTTTATAACAAAAAAATTGTTAAATTATTGCCAGCCTCGTGCTTGCTTCACACCAGGAATAATGTTTAAAAAAATGACACTCTTTGCAAACATGGATATTATAACAATAAATAAATAATGAAATTCTTCTAATTGTGATCTCCTGTATTAAAGGCAGCGGGAGGGGGAATTGGAAGGGGGCTACAAACATCAAATCCGTCAGTGAGGGGAGGGGGCTACAAACATCAAATCCGTCAGTGGGGCTCTAAACATTAAATCCATTGCAATGTCAGTAGTCGAGAGAGTGTAAGAAACCTTGGAAACATAACAAACACGTATACATGACTTTTGAAGAACAGCACAAATACCTTTGTAGGCTATGTCACTGATTTCAATAGGACTTTAACACTCGCCTGTCAGCCTGTGATACTGTAATAGGTACTTACACATTGTCTCACAATAATTGTTTGTGGAATCACAGCTGAAAAATACACTCTGGTCTGAGATAACATTATCAATCAGAGATACAGTATGTATTGGGTCCACACTGTCTGGATGTACGTATTTGTACACATTTCCAAAGAATCCCGCCAAGATGATATCACCCTCGTGTCCTGAAATTCCCGCCATTAGGTTTGGGCTTACTAATGTTCCAACTCCGATCAGATTTATCGGAATGCTGTCGGAGTCAAATGTCAATGGAAACGTGCTTATAGCGACGCTATTGCTCAGCATTAAAAGAGAATCATTTTCTGTGAGGAAAGAATAACTGATATAAAACATATGTCCATACATTACACAATTGTCTTTTGTCTTAAACTTTTTCACAATTTCGACGAATAAAACATGTATGAGTTGCAAGAATATACAAAGGTAAGTACTGACAAACATTCTCACAATAGAGAATTCCTTCAGTATGCCATGCATCTATACCATGCGTGTATACGTAATTTGAATTCTTATTGATTTCTTTCATCACTTGTTGAAACTATATATCGAAACTATATTTTTCGGGGCAGAAATAGGTATTTTTTGGGTAGGGGTGGCGGTGTCGGCATTTCCCCCAAATGCCACCGTGGCTACGGGTCTGGTACACTGGCTCACCAGAATAGGAAAGTGAGGCATCAAAAGAGGAACGTGATTTATCAAAAAAGAACGTCCAGCAAAAAAGTGGGTTGTCCAAAGATGAAAAGGATTCACTAAAAGAAGCATTATCAAGGAAGGAAATTAAACAAGGATACAAAAAAAAGTGAGCTATCAAACGAGAAAAATATTCAAAAACGGATGTAACTCATCTGAAAAACATATTTTATTCAAACAAAGAAAAGAAAGTTTATCGTTGCTATTTGCTTTTGTCTCATAAGAACGAAAACAGAATTATCAAAGCAGTATATTCAATCGTGAAGAGAAAAATGGAGCTGGTGGCATCAGGGCATGTAATATTTGTTGCTTTATCAGTATAATCTTATGGATATTTATCAACATTACGCTACTGCTTGCTTTAAAACTAGGCCATAAAATGGCTTAGGTGGGAAGGTGGAGAAAACCAGCTGCATACATCATGTTACTTCGCCCCTGAATCTAAAAAGATTTTTTTTGAACAAATTTCTTTGCAAATTACTAAAAAATGATAATATTAAGAGAAACTTGACAACTTACGTGCCCACAGACCCAAGCGGACGTTCGCCATAGACATTAAAAAATTTGATGCTATCTCTGGTTCATTGTTAAGACTCAAATCTGTTACGTACAAAGCGTCAACTGTCACGAAAAAGACATGCCTGTTAAAATAAAAAAATAGTGCATACAAAACTTGTAGAAACGTTATAAGCATGATGTAATTGGCAGTCCGGCAGCATGCCAATAAATGGGAACATAAATGTTCCTAAAAATGGGAACATTTTGCTATATGAAAACCGTCATTTTGTGATATTTCCGATAATCCTTTGCTATCCTTACGTTAAAACCTTATGCAATGTTACATGTTTCAAATTTGAAATATCTTTGCTAGGGGAAACTTAAAACTCATGAAAACACCTTCACTACTGTCATGGCTACAACTTTTTCACTCCCATTTGATATGTTCAATACGACGTTTTCGAAATATTATAAATAAATAGACAATAAAGCGAGGCTTTTATTCGAGAAACGGCCATTTTGAAATTTTCAAATGTTTGCCAACACAAAGTTTTTTGTTAATTCAATTACATAAATTAGAAACTATGACATTATATCGCAACATCTGAACAATATGGCTGCATGACTTCAATATTCTCGTGTAATACAGATGTTCCTATTAATAGGCATGCTTCTGGACTGATCAGTTGACGAATCTAAAAGTGTATTTTAGAGGTAACGTAAAAAGCCGCGGATTTTATACCTTTGTTTTCAGGGGAGCAGCATGATTGACTGTAGCAGATTAAATGTCAGTTATCGTCGCTAACACACGAGGTAATTTGAATTAAATTCGTGTGTTTTGATTGGGCGAAACACAATGGTACAATGTGCACTTACGTTGATAGGCCAATCACTGTCGTAAATTGTACGCCGCCATATTTTAATCACGATAGATGGCCTTTAAAAATAAAACTTAGTGCGTGCTTAAAATGTCAGTTTTTTTTCTTTCCAAAACATTTTGGGAGCTAAAAGCATAAATGATAAAAGAATAATTATACACAAAAAAGACCCATTTTTTCTTCATCTCATTGAACGTCTACTATTTATTTGGTCGGTGCCACGTCACATCCGGGAGATGACGTTATTTGCTGGAGTAAAAACAAACCTTTGCGCGATACACGTGGGCAAGTCCGTATGCGTTTACTGTGTGCGGTACGTATGACATGTAAACAAACACAGCTGATCGCTTTGTTTTCACTCCAATGCGGGATGAATGCGCGCGGTTGCTATGTGGTCTGATGACCCCAAGTCACATTTCCCACCAAGTGTATACGTCTCGTACGAATTTTTGATCTGGAGAAAAGTTTTGGTCCCGTGATCAGGAGATCCATTAAGAATTATTCTATCCAAATTCAGATTTTAATTACAATCATTTTGAGTAAGTTTAAGTTTAAAGTACAGAGGGTTTAGACGTGCATATGTTTCAAAATTTTCATCCTTAAATACAATATTACATACAAGTTATATCTTAATATTAAGGCTTGTTTTTGTATGCTACCGTAAAGTAGTCTAGTAACGACACAATTGATTTCAGAATTATGTGCAGCTTACATTACAAACAAATGGCATTACAATCAAATCACGACTATGCTTTCACGCAAAGCGACTATAGACCTTTTCAAACCGAGTTTAGTCGAACGTGATTTCTCCAGTACTTCGACCAATCAGATACTGGATAACGTTTCCTTTGTTTCACAACCAATCAGGTGCAGGTTTGAGGAAAAAATGTAAGTAACAATACGCGCGCGTATTCCCTTCATGTATAACGCTCGTATGACACGTGTACTTGAAAACAGGTGTGTTCCCACACCGTGCGTGAATTGTACAGACGGCCAATATTCCTCTAGTATTTTAATGGTCAGTAAGATTCCTCCAGTATACGATTGGTCCATTACGGACACGTAAATTTCGGTCATGTGACAATATTTAAATTAGTTATCCGGAAATTGCCGATTTAGATTTGAAAAGGTTTATACTAGACACGATGGAAAAGTTTCGCTTAGCCTATTTAGAAGACCTTTAATATGCATTTATAGATGAATAAAAGAAGAAAACTCTCGTTTGAGAGCCATGTGTGTGAGGTCTGTCGAGGTGTTTGGGGATGGAGAAGGAGTAGGAGGAAGGGAGAGGGGGGGGGTGATGTGACACGTGTCACACCTATACTATTTTGATATTGACTCTCAAAAATTCACGTTTTTGCAAGTTTAGATAGGAGATTGAGTGCATGTGCTGAAGGAATTTAAACGATTATTCAACACGCTTCTAGCAGAATGCTGTATATTGTCTTCAGATTAAATGTGGTTGTTTAAAGGAGCCCATGTTTGAAAAGTGGGGGCGTCCTCTTTTGATTATTAATCTATATTTTAATACAGATTTCGTTGAAAATGAATTAGATATTAACTTTAACTAATTGCTAGTGATTACCACATGGGACTAGTAAAGTATTTTCGCCTCTTGTCTAAAGATTCAAGAATATTGCGCCATCACATTTCGGCCGAGTGCAACTTAAAAAATTATATGATAAAACAAACTAGGGATATACATTATAAGAGAATTTCCAATGAAAATAACAGGGCGGTTACGCTCAGTCTCTCTTCTCCACGACCTGTATTGTGTAGGCTATATTGATTACAGGTGTTCCTAGCGTTATGGCAACCTATATGCTTAATACATATTTACAAAAAGGTAGGTCACTTTCTAACGCGACTTTCGATGCGTATATGAAAACCTTTTGTTTTTGATTACTCTCGAATCTTAATTACATTTTTTGACTCAACTCACATTTGCTGAAAACTCCCTTCTTCGTTTATAAGCCACAGTGTTTTTTTTCTTTCTCTTGAGATGTACAATTGATGGATTTTCTACCGACATTACAGTCATGACAGTGTAAAAGCCCAACAATATGCTGCACACCAATTGAAGTGTTGCTTCTTCATGACGTCATCGCAACGTTTCTTTCGTTTGCAGCAAATTGTTGGGTTTTTACACTGTCATGACTGTAATGTCGGTAGAAATTCCATCGTTTGTACATATCATCAGAAAAAAAGAACAAATACTGTGGCTTATAAATGAAGAGTCTTTAGCAAATGTGAGTTGAGTCAAAAAATGTAATTAAGATTCGCGAGTGGTAAAAAAAAAGGGATTTTCATATACGCATCGAAAGTTGCGTTAGAAAGTGACCTACCTTTTTCTAAATACATGTATTAAGTATATAGGTTGCCATAACTCTAGGAACACCTGTGGTATTGATACTAGTTCACACTTAAGTGAAGTTTTTATTCTCACCCGTAATCACATGCAACTTTCATGGCTTGGATAACTTCAGTACCCGTCCAATTCCCTTTTTGGATTGTGAACGAGTTTGCTTTGAAAATTTCATTGCCGGTATGGAAATACAGGATTCCATTGCAGAACTCAATGCCTTTTATCGGGTCCGCTATGAAAGCTAGAGACAGAATGAAACGGATGAAATAAATTATGTGAAACGTGCAACAGTCTAATAGTTTAAACGAAAAGGTTTATTCTGGCGAATTATTGTTGAAAATCCTGATAAAATCAAACATTTTCATCTAATGTAATACTCACCACTCACAACGCACCTTGCCGTATCTTTAATGTTTGGTCTCTACTGACCCGTTTAGGACTAAGACATCCTGTTTTATATCATGTCATATCATGTCGTATCATATCATATCGTATCATATCATATCATATCATATCATATCAGTGTGTGTGTTCTTTTAAACACAGGTTTTTCCAAAATGATGCTCAGTGCGCATATAGTCAAGTTCTCCGGTTGCCAGACAAGTCAGTGCACAGGAACTTGAAGTTGACTGGACTAGACAGCCTGAGCCTTGATAGAACACCGCGTTTTCACGCTTCTTTTCTCGAAAAAAAATGTTATGAGAACAAGGGAATTGACAGTTCTCTCAACAGCTGAATAAGGAGTAGGAGTTGCCGACGAAATGCTTCCGTTTGTGACTATTTAAGAAGCAACTACATTATGAGCAACGGCAAGGCGTTCAAAACTTGAAAATCTGATTAGGAAATACGATAACACCACATTGACACTCACGTTGGCCCCTTTGGATTCGTACCTCACGGCCATGCATTTGTCCATTCAATGCAAAGGTAGAAGGGGTCATACATTGGGACGCCTCTTATTTAATAAAGGTGTTTATTAGTAGTGGATACTAATGGGAATCCGTCTCATTTTCTTTGCCCATGATTATATTCGTGATTCTTTACGTGCGAAGACCGCTTAAAATTGCCAATACAACGTTGCTAAGTAGGTATAATAAATTAACTGATGAATGATTTGTTTTTATATATAAAACCCGTGAATGGCTTACCTGGCAGTGTTAGGGAATTTTCTATGTTCATAATGGATGTACTGGCTGCAAATGGATCCGTACAGTATATTCCACTGGAATGCAAAACGCACAGTCTCTGTCCACACAAGTCGTATTCTAGGTCGCTATATGGACTTGCAGCAATTCCATGGTTAAAATCAGCCAATATTGTCACCGCGGTGCCATTAATAAGGTAGACCGCGTTTTTGTGGTTGTGAAATATAATATCACTTGTTACTAATTCTGCAGAAGAAAAAAAAAATATATTGCCCATATTTAAACTGGTCAAAAATCCAACTATTCCGAAATAAACAATTTGACCGATATAACATGACAGAAATTCACGTGTCCATAATGGACCAATCATTTACCGCGGGAGTGTTATCGACCAATCAAAAACTGGGGTATAATTACTTGTGTACCATTCATGGTATGTGACCAATATTTGTTTTTCTCAAACAATAATCATTTGTACGTTAAACGTAAATAAGATAGTCCGCGGATTGAGGCTTAAAATTCCAGCAACTGCAGCTGATTGATTGGGTAATAAAGGTATAATTACCCTAGCAGGTGATTGGTCGAAGATTTTTGTAATCTTGGTCAACTAAAATCGGCCTGCACAGGTCTATATATAATATTTCATATATAATATTTCATTTTCAATATTTTGTTTTCAATATTCAATTTCAATATTCTATTTTCAATATTCAATTTCATTATTTCATTTTTTCAATATTTCATATACAATATTTAATTGCCAATATTTCATTTTCAATATTTCATTTTTAATATTTCTATTTTCAACATTTTATTTTCAACATTTCAATTTCAACATTTCAATTTCAACATTTTATTTTCAATAGTTTATTTTCAAAATGGTCGAAGTCCCGATGTAATCGCGTTCGGATGGAATCGGTTTGGAAAGTTTTATAATACCCATCTAATTTCCATATTTATTTTTCAATATTTCATTTTCAATCTTTAATTTTCACTATTTCATTTTTAATATTTCATTATCAACATTTCATTTTCAACATTTCATTTTCAAAATTTCATTTTCAACATTTTATTTTCAATATTTCATTTTCAATATGGTGGAAGTACCGATGTAACCACGTTCGGATAGAATCGGTTTGGAAAGTTTTATAATGCCTATCTAATTTTCATATCTATTTTTCAATATTTTGTTTTCAATCTTTTATTTTCAATATTTCATTTTCATTTTCTTATTATATTTTACAAAATAGAAATTGACTTTTAACTTAATTCCCTCAAGCTTTTTTTTATAATTTTTCTGCAGTTCTAATGAGATAATTTTCCTAGTTGGGTTGCGTGCTTTTTCCTGGTGGGAAGTGAGAAAAGTTCAATATTGCCTATCATACAGGGAGGGAGGATTTGAAGTCAAACCGTAACCATTGCACTACTCACTGAAGGGATAGCTACACAACTTGAAGAAACCAGCTCGGCATCAAACATCAAACGCACTCGTTGGCGTATGAATAGGGAGTCATGAAGTGGGGAAGAAAGGAGGGGGTTGTCGGGTCGGGAAAATTCGTAAAATTGACTTATTTTTACATGCTTTTGTACACAGAAAATCTATATAAAAAAATTTGTTTAAAGACGATTCGGAAAACAAGGTTTATAACTGACACATTGATACATTTAATGAATACTAGTGACAGTGTCGTAGCTAAAAGTGAGGGGGAAGAGAGGGGTCTAGGGAATGGGGGGTGGCATGGGGAATTATTCCCCTGCCCGGAAATTTCCGAAAACTCAGAAAATTTGTGCAGATTCCAATTTGCAAAATAGAAACAAGGTATATGTTTTTGGTTATCCTCATGAAAACAATCGGTCTTACAACCGTTACACACCGAACGCAACGCGTCGAGCGAGTTTTTAAATAATCATACCGGAAAAACAAATACTATAAGATGCTTTGAAGTTTTGCTTAGACACGATGAACTTTACAATTAAGGCTTTTTGATGATACTGGAAAATTTGTTAGAAATGCTTTTTTGTTCAAACTGTGGAGAAATTCGCTTTAGTGAGGCGGGGTTTTCTGTCGCGACGCGAATTTTGCTTTAATGAGCGTAGAAAGGCCCTTTCAATCAATTTTCAGTTATCATCTGAATAGCGATGCGACGACGATAAACAAGAGGTCAAAATGTTTCTTTTTCTTATTTTATTCAATTTGTTTAAAAAATCGCTTGCCGCGTCGCATTCGGTGTGTAACGGTTTTTAGTCTGTAAGTACACTCCATGCAGGTGTACTAGCCATAGAAAAAGGACACAGTTTTGCGAAAACAGAATTTCTAAATTATGTCCAGAGAATTAGGTCACCCTAAAAATTCTAAAGTTTTTCTTCAACACATCCTAAGTTTTTTTCAAAATGTCTGATTATTTTGCTCAATATATCCAAATTTGTCCTCCTAATTTTTGAAGTATTTGCTCAAATTTGCTGACATTTGCCTCAAAACATCTCCAAATTTTCAAGTTCTCAATATAGCCTAGGGGGTGAAGCGGACCGAGGGGGGTTAGGGGGAGGAGGAGGCTTTGACAAGGGTCTAGCTACGCCACTGAACACACCCCGTGGATCCGCTTATCGATTATTATGATAGAGGACGAGACAGATATCGAAAATCAGAATATTGTAAAAGTCCGGTCCCTGCTCCGATCGAGAAATCTCCTGATGGGGAGATTGAGACATGCGCAGTGACCATGATTTAAACTGTACAAAGTTTCAGCCGTTAATATTTATTGATTTATTCTTAAGTTGTATACTTTGAAAATAATATTGATTTTTTTGGATCTTTTTTTGTACAAGTTGAGCTTTTGCTGGTCACTACAATTTTCAAATCTGCTTTTCAGAAACTAATGAATTGAATCTATCAAGATTACTTTAAAATTCCCTAGTGAAAGTCAAATTTGCGTTGGTAAAAATGGAGAAAATAATTTTTTTGTTTTGTTGAATATTTTGCATGCATTTTTCTACCTTTGGCTTAAACCTATCTTACTGTGACGTATTTCTTGAGAAGATTTGAATTTTTAAAGATGCATTGTGGGTTATAAAAACAAGAAATATCCCGAATCGGGAGCGTGAACCGGACTGTGTAAAGTGTTTCAACTTTTAGGAAAGCGACTGGAGTGGTAAATCTCTATATATAAAACATGACGTCACATGGTTACATTTCTCTTTGACATGACGTCATTGAACATCCCTTTTGTTTTCATTTTCTTGCCTTATTGCGTGTGCACCTCCAACAAAAAGCACTTGCGCACCCACGAAATGCTGTGTAGACCTCTATTGATGCGAATGTTCATATCCCTCCGTTATTTTTGTCTCTTTATGGAAGATCTAATAGTATTCTCTACTCTTAGATTAAAAACACACATCAGAAACACTTTTACTTGAAATGACGTCATCAAAATTTCCCTCTTCTTGTCTTATATTCCCTTGCTCCAGTGGCGTAGCTGGACTGTTTTGCAGGGGGCCAAATCATAGAAAATCTATCTCTCTCCCCCCCCCTTCCCCCTCTTATCGCAAATTTTAAGAGAAAAGTCGGCATTTCAAGAAAGCGCCCCTTAAAACACGGACAGGCTGAAACTGCCAGTGTTATGTGTTACGCAATCATTCGGCCACGCAGGTAGTTGAGACAACTGCTGTAATTTATAAAAGCTTAGTATCTAAACATCATAGAGTTCTTACTTGGATCATTTTTACCCTGAAAACTGCTTTGATTGTTTTATTTGGTGCAGAAATAGGACCATTTTCAGCAGCGTAATTCTGAGCGACTTTCAAAATCGTGCCGACCCCTTGACACTATTTTGATAAAAACAATCCTGTGGTTTTGCCATTTCCGTTCATCAGTGCAATCATGGAGTTATTAACTGACTCCATGGTGCGATAAAAAAATCCTGTGGTTTTGCCATTTCCGTTCATCAGTGCAATCATGGAGTTATTAACTGACCCCATGGTGCAATATACGCGTAGAGTAAGGATTTTTGTGTGTATAGTTCAGTAATTATATCTTTGTGTGTATAGGTCAGTTATGAATACTTATGCATATTTACGTACATCAAACACGTGCAGTGCGAGTAATTATGTAATTTTTCGATGTAATTATTGTTTTGAATAATTAAAGAAATATTCTAATACATTTTTGATTTTTCATATATGATAGACAAAATTTGTAGAAACAAAGTGATGAAAAAACTATATTAATATCTTATTCCGTTTAGAAGTTATAACAATTTAAAGAGTGGAAAAATGTTCTTAAAAACACCTCGTACAGTATGTCCTTCAGCTTGGTGATTTCATCAAGGCAACTCCAGCACAGTTCTTATGTATATCTTATAAATTTAATCATACTTTTTGTACATTATCAAACCGCATGTTTAGTTCAATATAGAGATAGGGTGGAATATATAATTTACAAGAAAACATTTTGTTTGTTTTTTGGTGTACATCACATTTACAATGAAAAGAAAATCAAAATCATTTTTAAAGAAATACAAAAAAGGTTTTGTTGAAATTGTCTCTATGACATCACAAATGTTGCCAATAAGTTACTTTTGCCCAAATTCAAAAACACTTTAAAATTTCTAAACGGAATATGATATTAAGATATTTCTTTCACCACTTTAAAAAAAGTAGTTATCTCTATCATATATGGAAAAATGAAAATCCATGGAGAAATTTCTTTAACACTAATAAGCTAAATCCATCCGAGCTTGAGGCGGTGCTTATCCCCGGTTTTTATAGCGCAAGCGGATGAGAGTATATTACTCCCCTTGGGCCATTTGAAGAAAACGCCCTTTGAAACATGGACGGGATGAAACTGCCAGCGTAATTTTCATCCCGTTCAAAGAACACTCTCTCAAGGAGTCGACAAGGTATTACGCAATTATTCGGCCACACAGGTAGTCAAGACAACTCAACAAAAAATGCTGTAATTTAAAAAAAAAAAACTAAATATTTGAACATCAAGGAGTTCTTACTTGGATCAAATATATCCTAAAAACTGGTTTAATTATTTCATTTGGTGCAGAAATCGTAACAATAGCACCATTTTCAGCAGCGTAATTTTGAGTGACTTTCAAAATCTTGCCGACCCATTAGCGTAACCTCCTCCTTTTGACACCATTTTGATAAACAATCCTGCGCTTAACGCCATTTCCATTCATGTGCAATATACGCGTAAGGACTCTTTGTGTCTAGAGGTCAGGAGTTATGCACCATTGAGCATACCTACGTAAAGCAAACACGTGCAGTGCGAAAAGTATTTTTCAAGATAAGCATACACATAAACTCATGCTTCTTTGAATATAACTCAATAAAATTATACATTGCTTACTTATGAACATACAAGAAATACGCTTTACAAGTTTCGTTATGCCTAAAACTCCAAAGACATAATAAATATTGATGTTATTCAAATAATGCTGCTCTTGATATTTTTTAGCTTCGAAATGAATTTACGTGGAAATACGAACAATAGCGTCAATTTCGAAGTTCTAAGGTTGAATCTTCTAACAATTTGTCTAAATAAAACAAATTTCACATATTTCACATCTTTGGATAGCAAATTTTGTTAAAACGTGAAGTGGAATAATTTGGAAATAAAGTGGCCCAAATTGCAAATCGCCAAATGCGGTTACTGAAATGCCACAGGCACATAAAATCAGGATGGAGTTCTGTCCAAGGGCCGAGTTCTGTAATGCGGGACTTCAGTCCATTGCAGACTAACTCCCCAGCCGTGCTGGTACTCATTTTACAGCTGAGTGGACTAAAGCAAGTAAAGTGTCTTGCTCAAGGACGCAATGCAGCGCTCAAGACAGGACTCAAACTCGGTACCTCTCGAATACGAGTATGACTCCTTAACCACTGAGTCACAGCACCTCTAAACACAAATAAGAGCTATTTGAAGACCATTGTTTTGAATATTATTGGGTGTCCGAGGCCCTGAGAGGAGAAACAATTGAACTTAAAATGATGTCATCGAAATTGCTATGTTTTTAGATTTATTTGCCACCCTCCCCCTCACCCCCTCTCACCCCCCCTCCCATACACACACATAATTAATTAAAGACGATAAAGAGGCGGACCCACAAGTGGTAGTTTAGATTTCCTATTGTTGTTCTTTATTACACACAATATCACAACATTTCTTTTCGGTATATATTACGTAAATACCCTAATGGAGATCTGTTGGGACGTTATAAACCTTGGTAAACCAAACCAAACCTTGTTTACTCTCCCACACGAAGCGCAGTAAATTAAATGCATTGATAAAACTATATTTGAAATTTGATTACTTGACTTTAAATCTTTTGTCGCAATATATATCAACAATAATGAGTTTAATTGCTCGTTTAATACTATTCTTTAAATATAATTCATTTAAAAGCTTTAATGATTGACCTTTAGAGTCGGATACACACCGAAAAGGAGCTCTGACGTTATGCTAATCTTTGCGTAAAACAAGTCTGACAGTCTGGTACCAGAGGCCTTGCCATAAAAATAGTTCTCTTTTTTTTTTCCCTTTACTTTTCTTAGATCTCCACTCAGGCATGTCCGGAGCGTTTAGTATCCGCTACCCTACAGATCGTAATTTCTACAATATTCATATAGTTTAGGTTAAAAGGTCATACAATGTGCATTTGTGTTGTGATGAAATGGAATAAAATATTAGAAATCATGTTGAAAAGTTTTTATCAAATATCACTCTGTCATAGGTGTATGGACCGGGGGTCACTGGAGGTCCCTTCCCACCCCCTACTTTTCAGAAAAATGGCAAAAAGGCCTTTTTTAAAATGGAAAGTACCTCTTTGGAAATTGAAAAGTGCCCCTCAGTTACTGTCCCAATAGTAGGAAACTGGCGATTTGTTTCAGTCCCATGTACGGGAGGAATGTGTCTCTATTGAAAAAGTTCCCCTTTCTACAAATAAAGTGCCCCTTTTACTTTACTTTGTTGTTTTTGGCTCACTTATTCTATTTACAGATCGAGATGGGGGACATGCATAAGACTGAAAAGTGCACCCTAAGAGGTCGTGCCCCCCCCCCAACTTTTCGAAAGCCTCCTACATCACTGCACTCTGTCAAATGTACAGTTATATCCTGTAAATCTGACAAAAATACACCACATTTCCTGCGTAGCGCAATAGTGCAACTTAATCCAAGTCGCACCAATATCTTTTAGGAATTCCATTGGAAAATCGTATGCATTAATCAGCCCAAAATGATTAATTTCTTTTACCACTCCTACATTTTGTACACAAAATACATGTGTTGAAACTTGACAATGGTGTGGTGGGGTGCTGGACAGGTATGGTAACTTATAACAATTTGGACCTTATTCATTCGTGCAATGCTTATAACTACTCACATTTCATTGATTGATTTAATACTGCTAATGTCTTGGTGATTGTGTTTTATTTGAGACAGGACTATGTGACTATCTACTTACAAGATAAAAGGTGAAGCTATGAAATGTGCCCGTTTTATTCTTGTTATACCCATGGCACTTTACGTCTGAATTCCCTTTTCCCCACACATAACTATGTACAAATGACTGTCTACTCTCTTAAATGAGTAGGTTGAAAAATCAATCTAATAGATTGAATTTTCAGTCTTTCATCGTCTGGAATTAGGGATCAATCTAATAGATTGAAAGTCACTCTTAGGAAAGACTGAAAATTTTCACTTGAAAGAAAGAGGGAAAATTTCAATCTAATAGACTAATAAATCAATATTGTAAAAAACTGAAATATTAAATCTCAAAGATTGATATTTCAATCTTATAGGTTGAATTTTCACTCTTTCAACGTCTGGAATCAGGGACCAACCTATTAGATTGAAAGTCACTTTAGGAAAGAGTGAACAATTTCACTCCAAACAGTACGTATGCATGCCTATTAATAAGAACATTTAAAACACACGAGAATATTGAAGTCATGCAGCCATATTGTTCAGATGTTGCAATAAATTGTCATAGTTTCTAATTTATGTACCTAAATTATTAAAAATCATTGTGTTGAAAAAGATTTGAATTTTCAAAATGGCCGATTCGCGCGCTCTATTACTAATTTTATTTATAATTTTCAAACTGGCGTGGTGAACATATTAAATGTGAGTGGAAAGTTGAAGCTATGACAGTAATGAAGGTATTTTCATAAATTTTAAGTTTCCCCTAGCAAAGATAGTTTTCCCAGACGCATTTCAAATGTAACACTGCATAAGGCTTTAGAGTTAGGATAGCAAAGAATCATGGGGAATATCACAAAATGGCGGCTTCCATGTAGCAAAATGTTCCCATTAATAGGAAAATTAATGTTCTCATTAATAGGCATGCCACCAGACTGCCTAAAAAAGACTTAAAATTTCGATTTAATAGCCGACTGATACATCAATCTTGTAAAAGATTGGAATATTAAATCTCAAAGATTGAAAATTCAATCTAATAGGTTGAATTTTCAGTCTTTCAACGTCTGGAATTAGGGAACAACATATTTTAAGTCACTCTTATGAAAGACTGAAAATTTCTCTCCATAGAAAGACTGAAAATTTCACTTCAAAAATGACTGGAAATTTCGATTTAATAGACTGAGACATCAATCTTGTAAAGACTTCAATATAAGATCTCAAGACAGGCTAAAAGAATGGAAATCCTACATTAATCTCAATCTAAAAGAATTATTACCTAACTTAGCAATCTTAGATACACCAATACCTTTGACAAACAGAAAATAGATGACAAAGAAATGCAAATTCCATTTTAACCCTTCAGCTCTCAAAACCTTTTAGAAAGAAGGCTTCTTCACAATCTCTTCACTTCCTACTGCTACAAGTTTACACTGACTGAAAACTAAGACTTGAAAGTTACCTTGGTGTACATGATAATTTTTCTAGTCAAACAAGCAAATATATTTGTCTGACCTTGGCAGCATCTTTCAAATAATGCACACAGTACAGTAGGTTACATACTGTAACGTTATGTACACGAAGGCGTACACAATATGCAGCACTACTAGGCCTGCCACCTACACCGTACACACAAACAACGACTTGATATGACACACGGTACACAGAGCTGCAGATTGAAGTAGGACGCTGCATGTCGATCATCATTTGTTCTGTCACTCCAGCCTCACCTATGTACCTCTTTCCAGCTTGACTATTGGTGTCCTTTTCTTCAAATGGTTTCTCCATCTTGCCATCTTCGTGGAATGTTCAAATTTCTTCTGGAAAACATCCCCCTGTTCTGCATGTCTGCTGTAGCGTAGGACGCCATTTTTCATACTCTATATATTTTCTATTGCCAGATTACGTAATCAAGGTAACACGGTGCGGCGTGTGATTGGACCCAGAAAGTTTTCAGAAACATACACATTAGGCTGCGAATAGACAATTATAAAATGCTTTCCAACCTTTTTACCGACTGAGTAAACCAAATCAAAGCTTTGGACTATTTTGTTCTCCCAATGTTATTTGAACAACATCAGATTTGAAAAAATAATCTAATAGATTAAAACAAAATTCAATTTGTTAAAAGATTGAAATCTTCAATCGAAGGAATTTAGAGAGTAGCCTTTCTCAATATTTGTTCTATAAAAGGAGAACTAGACCGAAAGTGAGGGCGTATTTTAGGGGTCCCCAAAAAATTAATTATTTTCTAGTACGCAAAGGTATAGCAATTTTCTGGCTAAAATGAATATTCAAGAAACTTTAGCCCTTACCTCGTCTGTGGGCTATGGAGGTATGAATTTTATCGTTTTTTTGTGGATGATATATCTGTAAAACTCTCAAAAACGAGCGCCTTCACTTTTCGGTCTAGTGCTTCTTTAACTATTGAGTAAGATTTTAATGTTTTTAGTTACAGGTGTCACTTTATGGAATCTCTATCATTATACACAATTCGTAGTTTCAACATTAAGAGAGAGAACCTTATAATCAAAGTACGAGCCCTGTTCTTGTTTTTCAATCCCTTACCACTTTTGTCTCACTACCCCCCCCCTACCCCCTCCTCCTCCCGCGAAAAGAACACATGGTTATGTATACCATTTATTGTGATCTCTATTCATCTGTCTTCGTTATTTTTGTTCTTTAATAGAGACTCATTATTCACACCTCTTAGATGCAAAACCATGTAGGGAAACACTTCTACTTGAATTATAGACCCCCGAACACACAAAAACACATCCACTCACATAGTTGATATTTAGCATAATCTTCAAGCAGGAGGTAGCAAAAGTTTTAATTATGCACTCCATGTCCAAGAAAACACCAGGATTCACAGCTATAGAGGACAATAGTTATGCAGGTAGTGTAAATAATTTAGAAGATCCTATAATTGAATAGTACTTGTCTACAGTACGTTACCCAGATGAGTTTTTGCTCTATAGAATACTTAATCAGAAATCATAGTGTAATATTTATTACGTTTACATTCCAAAGGACTGTACTTCACGCGTCACCAATTGTAAGTTTTCCAGTATATTGTTCAGAAAGGTTAGCAATTTGTATTCACTGTATTACATTTTCTAAAGCGTTGCAGTCATTTCAACATTCTATTGAACACAATACTATCGCACAGCTTCATACAACCTCCTTCCTACTTGACAAATATTGACATTCTCTTGTATGGATTTCGAAAATAAATAATTGCCTTTCTTTAGAAAAAGCAATGATACAAATCAACATATCAAAAAAGATTTGTTACTTCAAAAAAACACAGCGCAGTTCATGTACTATTCGAAGTCAGCACTTTTAAGTGATTATTATGAAAGATATTCAAATTTAAAGCTCTGTCTTATATATACAAAAAAAATTGGTGTTTTAGTCCACTACGGAAGGTTGGCCCCTCATCCTAACCTTCTTAACAATTTTTAATGTATTTTAAAGAAAATTTATTTGAAATATTTACTATTTGAATGATTTTTCCACAAACTTTGTTCAGGTGGGAAGCTATAATTATGTATACTAGATTATGTTTTACTACTGACATATCCAATTATTTTTTAGCCACTAACGGCTGGACAATATCTAATATAATACTAAATTATTTGAGGAATCTGGAGTATGTGACATCACAACTATTCTGATTTCAGTCTTTTCAATCCAAATGGTTTAGAATTTTAAACTTAAATAGTTCCTTAACGGAACAAGATGTTTGAGGACACACTTTTGAAGTTAGCTTCCACAAAAGAAATGTAAGAGGAACATGCTTGGCCACTGATTCCTAATCCTTTAATGGTATGGTGATTGAAGTTAAAACGCTGCGCTATCAACAATCCGATCAGTACTTCATATCGGAGGAACGGTTTTTAACGTCCCGATTAGAGGAAGTACCCCACAATGCATCTATCCAGATTCAAATGTTGTATACAATCATATTGTAGTCAGAAAAATAAAGAGCTCAGGAAACTTAAGCAATGCACGTGCTTCACTGTATTTATCATGAAATAAATATAACGACATATGAATTATTTTTGAACCGAAGGCTCTTTAATATTACCGTTTCAACATAATTTCTGAAAAAGCATTTGGAAAGATTTATTTTGGAATTTGTACATTGTCAGACATGAAAATTAAAGTAAAACAAAAGTTTTATATTTTTTGTAAGTAAGTATTTTTAGATAGCAAACACATAATACGACTACCAGACTACAACTGAAAGAAACAATCGACAACGTAATAAACTTTTCAAACCCTGACCATCAACCTACACCAGAATTGGTAAATTTATTTGCCTCTCCCCCAAAAAAAAAAAAAAAAACAATGCCATAATATTGGAAACTTTTTTCCCGAGGCCAAATAAGATACACGAAACTAAAGCATGATTATTTATAAACATATTTGCTTAGCTCGTTTAAAAAAGACATGGCGTGTGCTTGTTTGCTCTGTATTCACAATACAATCAACTTAGCGAAAACGAACCTAAATCCGGGTCAAATGAGACAGTCCGGGAAACAGCTTAATTTAAACTGCAAACAAAATAATTGTGAATATCTATAATTTACAGAAACATAACACAGACGTGTATTATTATGGTATTTCTGGAAATATGGGTTTATCCGTTTCGGTTTTTATCAATTTATTGATATGTCATGTTGCTAGAACAGGGAATAAAATCGATTTTTGCAACAAAAAAGACTAATCAAACTTGACCATGATATGGTCAACTATACAGCAATCTAACTATGGTCAAAATTAAACAAGAAGTTTGACATTAATATGGTCAAACTTGATCATATTATCATCACTCATTGGCCACCCAAAAATATATTTTTTTGTGCTTGAAAAACATAAAACTTCAAATAAAAGAGGGAAATAATTTTGTTAGTTCTTAGGATATGTGATGCAAAAATATAAAGTGTAGTCAGACAATCAATCGCCATAAGCCTAGCGGCTTGTTGACGCACTCCTCAGGGTCATTGAATAGGATGTGTCTGGCTGAAGTTTTTGAAGTGGAATTCGGGACCACCCTGCAGTAGCCAGATCAGATGCAGACAATCCACTCCAACTTTTCAGGCCATCCATCCACCTGGCACGAGGGCGCCCAGCATATCTTTTGGTACTAGAGGGAAGGCCTGACATCATGTGGGCACTCTGAAAACTGTGTAGTACACTCTGAAAACAGTTTGGTCAGCAAAATGTCCAAATTTCTTGGTCATGGAAAATGAGCAAACTTTGGTCAGATTTTGTGTGCAGATGACCAAAGTTTGATCCGGAGAAGGCAATGGGGCATCTAAGGCATTTGACCAAGGTACTTGGTCTAAGAAAATAGCTGCTCTCATTGGCCGAACATATAGTATGAATGCGCAATGGTGACCGCAAAGTTTAAACCGTTCTCGATATCACTGTACCACAAAGTAGAGTCAGATATGCAATATAATGAAAAGACGTTAGCAGAGTGGAAGTTTGTGGCCTTGAAAGATACATTTGCTGGTAACAACTTTCAATTTAAAATGGGTTGCAATGCAATTTTATTTTTCTTAGGGTTACTCTTAAATTCAACCATCGCAACTCATAAATTTCGTACTTCTTGGCATTCTCCATTGTTAGGCTAGCATCTAATATTGAAGTTATTTTTAACACTGGATGAACTTGGCCATAGCCAACTTTGAAGTTTGGGCAATTATTATTCAAATGTAGAGAATATCCCATGTTTTAGAAATATAACGATCCCTTCAAGGCGAGATGGGTAGAGATTGATCTAACCAAGGGTATTTCTGACGAAGCTCTAAGATACCCGCAATCAGATTAAAATTTATATCATTAGGCCTATGTATGCCTTGATTTTTGCCAACATTTGACAGTTTCCTTCACAAAGAATTTAAATGATGATTTTCGGTGTCGTGAAAACCATTTGTCAGTTCCTCAAATATTTCGTACCATAACGTTTTTCCCGGGATCAAAACAGTGGTATAGACCTAAACCAACAGTTGTTTACCATCCGGGAACTTTACAATAGCTGGCAAAATGGTAGGCACAGTGCGGAAGTCTGTATGTAGGTCTACGCAAACTACGCATATTGTGCTGGATTGATTATCGGTAAATCAATTTAAAATGGGCTTTTGTCACCTATATCATCATTAATTTCGCACGAAACGCTAGAATTTAGTCAATAATGTCGACGCAAAATAGTAGTGGTGAGTAATCTCAGAATCTACACAATTGGTTGTAATTTTAAGTGAAAAATTTGTTGTTTCGCAAGTAAACAAAACTTGAACTATGCACGAGTTTTAACCAAGGCCAGTACTAGCATTCAGGCATACAAACACGGATCCAATTAATCAGTCAGTTATTGCTGTGAAAGTCTTTCGGCGATTGTAATCTAGGTACTATTAGGTCTAAATCAAAATTGTAATTTTTTTTTTTTCATCAAAACTTAAAAAATATAGCCGTAAATCCGAGTAGGACCAAAATCAGTAAAAAAAAGAAGACGGATATGGCCTATGGTATGTTTTCAGTCAATAGCCACCTACTAATTTGAACCCTAAACCCACTAAAGTTAGGCCATCCAAAATTAATGAAAGCATCACTGATTAATGTTAGTTAATTACATATGACCACATAAGACCATATCAACTTGATTGAAAGTTGATTTAATTATATTCAAATACATTTCATGCCTTTATCCGGGTATGGATGTAATTTAGGCCTATATCAAATCTAGATGTGGATTTGATATGGATTTTTTCTCTGCGATTTATATAAACGTTTGGGTAGGGTTGATGTTGTAGGTGTTTTCTCAAGTAAGCAAGGGCCACTGAATCAATGTTTTTTACACTATTTTGAATGATATAAGATCGTATCGGTATAGGATGGCTATAAATTGTAGATATTAATGCCAAGAAATGTTGTACTTTAAAAAACGTTTGATATTCATGCCAGGCTACATAAAGGGAATCGTTTTAAAGGCACTATAAGAAATCACACAATGCAAAACTGATCATTTGAATGACTGCAAATACTATCTGCTGATTTTTACCAAGTTCATACTATTTTTTGTATTCCATATCAAGCTATAGACCTATTTGTCAGTGTTCCACCACCGAAAGTATATTAAGCATTAAGCTTTATGAGGAGATAAGATTGAAATGAAGTACTATACTCATAGTACTATCATTGGAACTTGTAAAGTGGACATCTTTTTTAGATGTCTCATATTTTATCATACATTTAAATGTATGGTTTGCTACTTTTGCTGTATTTGTCCTTTGCCAAATGTTTCTTGATGTTTGATTTTGTATTTGCTATCATATATTTTATTTTAGCAAGGCCTCATCTTAACCATGCAGCTAAACAGCTGAATGAGCTATCCTGTATAAAGATGAGTGTTATAGATTTAAAAAAATACACATGGTCTATTCATCACATCATGAGATCATATTTTCTGACTATATGCATGATCATCCAAATGTGATTTTTTACTGCTTAAATAACCTGTTATGCAGCTTGATAGTGTAAATGTGTACATACAGTTTTGTGTTTTAAATTATAGTGTATAAATGTGTATTAATACATATAAACATTGCATCTATGCATACTCTCCTTTTGCCAAGACTAGTAATTCACTTAATAGGTAAAGTTTTTGGATGCTTGAAGACCAAATTTTTATCAAAAATGTGTAAAAAGAAGCCAAATATTGATATATTAATATACTTACATGTACCAGTGAATAACAACACAATGCAAATATGGTACTGCATTGTTGGCCCTTCACTTAACTTTTAAAAGCTTAATTTAAGTTAAGCATTGTTTTTGCATGGTATCCTCTCATTGTTTTACCACATTTAGGCCTATATCATTAACATATATTTATGTACCTATTACTGTATTATGCTTATTAGCTCACTGTTTATTTTTTAACTTAAAATATTAGGATTGTGTACTGACCGTTGTAATTTCTAAGAGTACATGTAGTTAGGGCCTTTCATACCTGACAAGCAATATTGAAATACTCAGATAAGGTTTTAGTGACCGACCACATTTGGGATGCTATAAATTGTACTTGTTCTTCTGTTTAAGTCAAGTTTAGGCCAAATTAGTCAAAATATGCCTGTGATATACAAATATTGGCAATGGGTGTGGCTTTGGTCATTCGTATTAGAAATAAGACCAGTAGTCTTGCCAACTACATTGGAAACTACTTTGCCAATTTCCTGCCAGAATTGAAAATTGTGATCACATTTTATCTATAAAAACTAAAACTAAAAATAGTAATTGCTTATATATCATATGTGATGAAAACAATTTGTAGTATTACTTGGAGTGAACATAAAGAGAGAGGGCAGACCTGTGAAAGTCTCAAATTTCCCATGGATTTTTTGTTGACACTCATTTACTTAATTAGAAACAGGGTTAGCATCCAACACTCTTT
This sequence comes from Chiridota heheva, assembly GCA_020152595.1. Taxonomy (NCBI): domain Eukaryota; kingdom Metazoa; phylum Echinodermata; class Holothuroidea; order Apodida; family Chiridotidae; genus Chiridota; species Chiridota heheva. Next base: position 190,921 of record JAIGNY010003995.1, on the reverse strand, counting down.
GTAAAAGTTATTCATGAAAATTTGGTTTTCTCATTTGATAATATTTCATAAAGATAGAGCTTTACATAAATGTAGAGCCTAGTTTGAATTGAACTGTATTTTGTTGCACGAATGTTCATGCCCAAATCACGCAGTGACCAAAACATTTTAACGTATTAAGGCACATCTTTTTCTAATTGCGAGGCGTAAATACCTATGTCCTATCTTCTATTCTAATTTCTTGCCTAGTATTTGCTAGTATTAGTAATTTACTTATGTATTTATATTGGGCATTGAATGTTATGCCATGCACAAACTGGATGCTGTGTAGGTCTAGGCCTATTAAAGTTATTAACTTAGGCCTTTGAAGAAGAATTCAGTCAAAGTCTCTGAACGAAATCTATACTTGTAGTTTTTAAATTGGAAGACGGTTTTTGTCTCTTTTTTTGACAGAAATAAGGTACGCTAACGTTACTAGAGTAAGCCTAATTAAGACATGTAACTTGTAAGATAAGAAGAAATTCGATGTTATTGAATATCTAACGTTAGGTTGAAGCTCGTTGACGTTTTAAGTTAGGTCTAGTTTGTCCACATATCTCGTAGAAATTGACTACAAAATTGTGGTTTTAATGCAAAATTAGGCTTCCAGAATAAAATAACAGTTCTTTTAAAGTGAAATATGTACGGTTTTCGATAAGTCAAACAGTTTTTTAGAGGCAAAAATTTGCCTTGGATCAATCACAGATAATCTAGTTTATTTGTTTACGTTTTCTACTGACGTGCTGCGATGTTCGATTTGGTTGTTTGCTCTGCGCTGCTCTGCGCTGCTCTGCGCTGCGCTGCGCCTACCAAAATTTGGTTTGTTTACAAAATTGCCACATGATGACGTCATTTTGCGTTTGGTGGAATAGGTCTATATCTAGTGTCCTTTATGAAACTTGT
>JAIGNY010003995.1:167500-182500 GCA_020152595.1 Chiridota heheva | reverse complement strand
CAGATACCTGGGAGACCAGTGGACCACCAGATACTACTAGAGATATTCTTCAGCCTGTTACATATGTGGCAGACTGCAAAATGCCCCATTTGCTGGAATGTATCCATACTTAAGTGGTACAGTGGTCATGTAATAAACTCTAGGTAATCATCTTTTTTTATTTATTTCCTCCCCAGGCCATCTACTCTTGAGAATGACACTATAGTCAAACCTTAATTTAAAGAGGTTTCCATCTCAGATGGCCTCGGAGGAAGAAGGATATGTACATGTAAGTAATATTTCAACTTTTAATTCTGGTGTATAGTACTAGCGCATAGTTTTATTATGAAGGATACATGGAATATATACTTCTGTGTCATATAATTCTTTATTGGAAATAATTCTTCTAACGATTTCACTGTATCGTTTTTTACTTTTAAGATTTACAAGAAGTAGTAATATTAAGTTCTTTCCCAACCACTTAGTTTTGAATAAATCTTTTCACAATTGAAAAGACAACCACATTTCAATATATGAAGTAAAAGAGGTCTTACATTTTAGATTATATGAGCAATTGGGATGGAGCAGCAATATGAAGAGGACAGTGTATGGGAAGTATTAAGGGGGTAATTTTGTGAAGACATGATTCTGTTTGCTTGTTTGTATAGTCTTCATTTGCTGTTAAGGTAACTGCCTCATCTGCCTTCCGGACATATGTATTGCAGGATTGGCGCTGAATGCGCGATCAAGTGATTTGCGCACAATGATTTGAATTCCCGCAAATAACCAGAATATATTGCAAACCATTCCCGTATTGCGGATATGCGCACGGGTTTTATGTCTTCAATGATCGTGCGCAAAGCTAACTTCCTCAAAAGTGTGCGTTTGATTGTTTGATGTGACAAAGTTTGACTGACTTGCTGTACAATTCCATTGATGGGTGACCCACTGCCGTATGGGGTATGGGATTTTTCTGAAGTATAGAAAAAATAAAACCTATTCATTCGTAAAATCATTAATTTATCTTTTTCCATGGACAATTTGCCAGAAGAAGTTGGCTAAATTTGAACTGCACTTCTTGGAAGAAGGTCGAGTATAAGCTTCAACCCCTCCCCCATCCCCACTTAATTCACCCTAGCCACGCCACTGCATACATATATTTTCTTTAACGGAAACATTCTCTCCTTTTTGCTTGGATAAAAGGGGGAAAAGGCCTCTAATTTTTGACCCTAGCGCCAACCCTAATTTATTGTTATTTTATTATAGGAATCATGGTTTTACCAGAGAAAGAGGCAAATATGCTACTTTATGTTCCATGGAGAAAATTTAGATATGAAGTTGGAAGATAGTTCTACAGTCACGAATAACACAAGCTGGATTGCCGGAAAAGCTGCAGATAATAGATTACCACGTGATTTTATATTTTTGTTATTCAAATATACTCAGTGCATACATTCTTCAAGAATATCAATTATGGATGGAATTGGTGTTCTGCCAATTTGAATACTAAAATGTATTTTTTTCTATATACAGTATATGCCCCGGTTCTTACATGCAGATTTTTAAAGTCAGTACTGAAGGAATCTAGAAAAACCTTTGTTAAAATTGCCTTTTTCTGCACACATTTTAATAATAAAAACAAAGGTCGTGTTGACATTATAGCATAGGGACATATTAATCCAACAACGAAAATAGGATTAAGTCAGAAAATTTAAATCAAACACTTTCAGTTTGATGCCCTTTTCACTTTGTTTGCTAAATTGAAAATAATTTAGCTCATGCTGCTTCTAAAATCTAAAATATTATGTAGACCAGGAATGGAGCTAGTAGGAAATAAGTGCTCTACAATTTTCGGTCATCGGGCAAGGGCCCACTTAAAGGCACTACTTGGGTGCAGGGCTAACACCCTGGTAGGGGTTTGAAGGGGGAGCCCCCAAAACCATATTTTGCAGATGATGGACAGTGGCTTCCAGTAACGATTGGCATAGCTACATGCGTGGTATATATCTTCCAAATTAAGATTACTTCAGCTTCAGTATTTATTTAATGAAGGATAGTTCAAGAAACTTACTTGATTTGCAATACATTTTTAACACAGGTTTGATGTTCTTTGTACAAATAAATCTTACTGTCCTTAATATGATATTATACTATAATTAATCAACCTTCCAGTACACACACATTTTACATGGACCTTAATAGATTATGACATTTTAATAGTTAAAAATCTCAAAGATATAAAAATTAAGCAATGAATTTATTGATTTATCTTTAGAATCAGAGTTCAGTGATAAAGAGTTGGCTGAAATTCAATGAAGCCCCCTAACAACAGACAGATAAGGCAGAGAGCTTCCCAAACAAATAGCGAACTACTGCGGTTTTCAAGTTTGCTTACGCATGTCATGAAATAGTTTTCCTTATTAGGTAATATTACAGATCCATGACGAGTCAAGTTGAAATAATATTAAGTTTAGGATGGAACAATGATTGAATTTGAGAACTGGTATTTCAAAGCCATTTTCAAGATTCATATTTTTATTTTCAATATATCACTGGGCAGACAGATCCAAATTTGTATTTAATTTTTATCAAAAATTGTTGGCCCTTAGACCACTCCAATCCGACACCCTCGATTTTCTCAAAATCAGGGGTAATCATCACCATTTAACCCGAGAGACTCTTCACAATTCATTGACTAGCAGCCGGCACATACACAGGGTAATCTATACTTTTTAACTGACAGCATTTTCATAGTCTTTTCAGTTCACTTGTTATCAATCAGCTACTGTTACACTGTACACAATAGGTCATTCATCTGGCGCTCAAGATACATAACTGCTGTTCAGTGAAGCAAATCAGATTAGTTCTTGGCTAAGCCCAAATATAAATATACATTATATGCCTGTCTACCAACTGTGGTGTAGCGGTTATCATACATGTCTACAGACCACGAGACCCTAGGTTCAAGCCTTGGTTGGTTAGATACGCCAGTGCACCACAACTGCTTATCAAAGGCCGTGGACATTGACTTGGTTGTCGATGTCATGTATGTCCGTATGTCGTACCTGTGTTCTCGTCCGGAACGTATTAAGCGTTTCCTGATAGCATTGCTACTATCATAACCGATACGCAGGCGACGACCCCGTTATTGTAATTGTGTGTTCACCAGTCGTCGTCGTCGTCGCTTGCAAGGACTTTGTGCAAAACTCATAACTGATTGAAGGACCATTCCTCCTAAAGATGGTTATTTCCTCGTCATTCTAAACCTTAGTCTGTAAAAATTTGACTATGCAGTTATACACGTTAACAAATTTGCTTATAATAATGGTATATGAACCATTATGAATTGCTTGTTTTAAATCCTTCAAGTTGAAACAAGTAATCATTCATCCGTTATTCGCTTTAGTGACGATTATCCATCTATTTAAAACATGATCTCTCACTATATCTAATATTAAGTCACACTGAAATGATATGGAAGTAATATTCTATAATTTGTAATATTGAACCAAATAAACATTATGTCTGCCTCTCTTTCAGTAAATGAAAACACAAGCCATTTTATCACTCAGGTATGGTAATGACAAATGTCATAATAAAAAATGTACATTTTAAGGAAAGTAATTCAGCAATACCCTTTGAAGTTATGGACCATTCCGCAGTCTGTACCATATAGAACAAACCAAAGAATGGCCCTAGTGGACTCCTAGGGTCTCCCGGGATCTGCTCTAATCATTCCACAGTCTGTGTCATATAGATGGGACTACGGAATGGCCCTAGCAGACACCTATGGTCTCATGGGGATTCTGCTAGGGTCATTCTACTGTTTGTATGATACGGAACCAACCACAGAATGGCCCTGGCGGATCCCTAGGGTCTCATGGGGATTTACTAAGACCATACCCCAGTCTGTGTCCTAATCTGCTAAGGCCATTTGCCAGTCTGTGTCATAAAGAACAGAGCTAGCGGACCGATAGAGTCTCCTGAGGATCTGCTAGGGCCATTCCGCAGTTTGTGTTATACAAAACATGCCAAAAAATGGCGCTAGTGGACTGCTAGGTTCTCCTGGGGATCTGCTATGACCATTCCACAGTCTGTGTCATATGGAAGGGACTACGAAATGGCCCTAGTAGACATTGAGGGTCTTCTGGGGATCTGCTAGTGCCATCCCTCAGTCTGTGTCATAATCTGCTAGGGCCATTTCCCAGTCTGTGTCATAGGGAATGTGGCTAGCGGACCAAAAGAGTCTCCTGAGGATCAGCTAGGGTCATTTCGCAGTCTGTGTAGTGCGGAACAGGCCAAGGAATGGCCCTAGTGGATCGGTCTCCTGTGGAACTGCAAAGGCCTTTCAGCCAGCTGTCTGCTTTGTACCAAATGTCCCCTATATATACTTTTATTTCCAATGTAGCAGACAACTACTACCTATACGCAACCTCTGTACTAAGATCCCAAGTGAAAGTTATTATAAATGTATAATCTTAAAGTGGTGATTAATAAATGCCTGATGAATACCATCTAGCATTCGATTTCACCCATTTTTCAGTGAATGACAGGGATTTTCAAAAACATTTGGTTTTAATGAAAATGCACACTTTTTAAAGATTAAGATATATATATATATATATATATATATTAAAATGGGTTTATAACCCTAACTCTAACCCTAAGCTTGCGTAGAAAAGTGAACTAGTGAACTAGAAATATTGGAGCGGCGAAAGCTTAAAAGTGCAATCCAACATATCCAGATGTCCAAATAATTATCTCTATATGCCAACTTATGAACTCATCTTCCATACTTAATTCTAGTATTAAGAAGATTTATCTAAATATTGTTTTTGTCATTATAATCAATTCCCGTGATCAACAAGTCGACATATTGTAAGCCAATAAGAAGTCGAGTTCACTTGTCATTTCACTAAGTTGTCTTGAAGACATATGCAAAGTCGGGAAGTCAACTTGTTACAATAATGTTTGTCAACAAGTCTGATTCTCAGTTCTTCATATCGAAACAAGAACACTTATCATATCTTAGAAGTTGTCTTGAAGCGATTGCTAATTTTGGACAAGAATACTTTTAATTTATCTGATGTCAAGTTACATCATCTCATTGTAATATACCCGTAGAACGGGTGTTCTAAAACGAAGACCTGAAGACTAAAAATGGAGACCAACAAATATATATTCTCCACTTGTTATAACTTATTCAGAAACAAAATTTTCACAGGACTTTCGTTAATTATTTCGCATTTTTACATAATGATTGAAATTTGTGGAAGAAAAAAAACTATTTTTCAGAACGGGTGGTCTAAAACGAAGACCTGAAGACTGAAAATGGAGACCAAAAAATATTTATTTTTTACTTGTTATCACTTATTCAGCAACAGAATTTTCACAGGACTTTCGTGAATTATTTCGCATTTTTACATAGTGATTGGAATTTGTAAAAAAAAACAACTATTTTTTAACATTTTTTCACCTCCTGAGAAAATATTTAAAACTTGTCATTTTGTAAATGTTTTCCAACATTTTCGTAATTAGTTTGTATCAGCTTTTTAAATTTATCTCCTTCTTAATTTCGAGAAAAAATCAGTCACTTTTTCATTATTTTTTAAGGTCTTCCTTTTCCATACTTCGTTTTAGAGATTTGCAATATAGGCAAATTTTAAAAACGAAGACCCGAAACATGAAAAAACGAAGATCTTTAAAAATAGGAAAACAAGCAATCCTTGTTAATTCTCATTATTCAGAAAGTATCGGACATGGTTCATTTTTCAACTCTTTTACGTTTTCCGAAAATGTTGAAAAATTATATTTCAGTCCGAAAATGTCCGAAGTAAGAAAAAGTTGACGCATAAAGTAATTACGAAAATGTAAGGAAACACGCAGGTAAATGATGTGTTTTGGCTATCTTGTCAGGAGGTACAAAATATTGAAAAATCGATTTAAGTACAAAAAAATTGAAAAATTGACGTTTGTTCGTTGAGTTGATACATAAGCTAATTACAAAAATGTTGGAAAACAGTTGCACAATTTATTTGGCTATACTCTCATATAGGTAAAACTATATTGAGAAATAGACCTAAGTCCAAAAATATTGAAAAAAATAGACAAGTTTTATCCACAAATTTCTAGCATTATGTAAAGTTGCGAAAGAAATAATGAAAATAATGAAGTCCTGTGAAAATTATGTTTCAGAACAAGTAATAACACGTGGACAATAATTGGTGTTCCATCTTCGGTCTTCGGTTTAGAGGTTTTCGTTTTATAGATTTTTGAAGTCTTCCGTCTTCGGTCTTCGTTTTAAAGTTTTTCGTTATAGGATTTTGAAAGTCTTCGGTCTTCGTTTTAGAGGTCTTCGTTTCAGAGGTCTTCGTTGTAGAGGTCTTCGTTTTAGAGATTTTGAAAGTCTTTTATCTTTGGTCTTTGTTTTGGAAATTTTAAAAGTATTTTATCTTTGGTCTTCGTTTTAGGTTTTAGGTTTGGACCCACTCATTTTACGGGTATTACAACGACTTGATTTAAACTTGAGCACGCTCCAAGACAACTTCTAAAATAAGATAAGTGTTCTTGTTGCGATGTGAAGTCGACAAGTTCTTGTTTCGATATGAAGTCGACTTGAAAGTTCTGAGAATCAAACTTGATAACAAATATTATTGTAACAAGTTGACTTTCCGACTTTGCATATGTGGTCAATACAATTTAGTGAAATGACAAGTGAACCTGACATCTTATTGGTTTACAATATGTCGACTTGTTGATCACAGGAAGTAGTCACGATGATACAAAATTATTTGAATAAGACATCTTAATACTAGACATAAGTGCAGAAGATGGGTTTATAAGCTGGCATATAGAGATAATTATCTGGACATCTGGGTATGTTGTATGACACTTTTAAGCTTCCGTAAGTGGGCAAGAGAATAATAGTTCATACAAAGACGATTTTTGAAGTTGCTATACGGCTAGCAGCATTAGGAACATGTTCCAGGCTGTGATAATTGAATGGAAAGAGAATATTTACAGAGTTAGTCATGGGTGAATACCTTTTGCGGTTGATATTTAGTTTTCTCTAGTGTGTAGGTGCAAGTGTGGGTGGGATCTAATAGAAAATAACTTCAATATTGAAGAGGAGTGGGCTTAGTGGAGCTTGCTACGAATCAAATTAAGAGTTTTTGTGCCTATTTGTTGACCATATTATTAATGTAAAAGATCCAACTTAGATTATGGGTTATGCCATAGGCGTAGGCATTTTAAGAATGTGGTACGGTCAGGAGGTGGTTTTCTTCGAGACATATATGAGAAATGCCTTTTGCGAGTAATACTGATAACTTCACATGTACTGGGTGAAATGCCACTTATCAGTTGTGGGATTAATTGAAAAGAATGTTAATGTCATTTTGAAGGGAAGAGCAGTCAACAAGAAGAATATATTGTTCGATAGAGGATACAATTATTAGCATTTAGACAAATGGTGTTGGTAATATTCTGTGAAATGTCACTGATGGAAGAGGAAAAGTATGCAGAAATTTTGATTTTTGTTTCTCTTGAAAAATAAACTTGTAGAGCAAAAAACAACCTGTGGCGGCACCATAAATTTCCTGCTAGGGGCAAGAGGGGGACAGCTCTGCTACTTACTATAGGGGGAAATTATCTGACATCAAGCAAATCATGCACATTTTCGCTCTGCAGATATTTTTATGGGGGAGAGGTGAGTAACTGGGAGCGTTCATTTTACGGGGCCCGGTCCATACCACATCACCCAGCATATACGACACTGATTTCCTCACATGACATCAATGTGTTTATTTGTACAGGGAAAAAATGGGGCAATGTCCTTAGATTTTTGTCTCTGTTGCTTCTGTGAAATTTCTCCTCTCCCTATCTTCTATTCATCTTTCCCTCAGTGTCACCAACACCCAAACAAATTTGATGAAACTTTCAGCCTAACACATCATATTCAGTCTACCTACTGACCTATTGGGGTTTCAGCTTACGTCATGAGGTCAGGTGACTTTGTTTACATCGCCTTTTTGTCGGGCGAGAACAATCGTCTGCTGTACACTTATTTAGACTTACAAAAGCTTGCATGTTGTTATATAAAAATACTTTTTGTAAGATAATTATGGCGGAATATTGCTGTGCCGTTGGTTGCACCAATAGACGTGTGCCGAGGAATAAAAAAAAAACGTTTTCTCGATTTCCATCTGATCCCGATCGACGTTCGAAGTGGGTTTGTGCTGTATGACGCAAAGTCTTTCAACTTCGGAACAGGATTCCGAAGCTTGTGAGCACTTTATGTTTGGTATGTAGGCTTTGTCTACAAATGACGAGCAATCAGATAGCGTTCACGTAAAATGTACTCTTCCTATACCCAGGGAATATATTAAACGTTAGGAAAATATGAATTAAAATTGCAGCCGCAAACAAAAACAATGAAATTCAATGAACTTGTAGGTAGGTATCCGGCAGTGTGTTTGTTGTACGTGTAATGTTACTGAGATGTGTGCAGACGTGTGAAACGCAATGACGCTTTACCGACAAAATGGTTTCCAGATGAGTTAGAGTCAAGTGATGGAATCCCTCTTTTAGCTAGTTATGTATGAAAAAAGTTAACAGAAAAAATTCCAGTATTGTAGTTCCGTTAGCGAAAGGAAAGTGATAGTAATACGTTTTTGAAAGAGCAGCTTTCTCTACATTTACGTGTCGCCACTTGATATGTTATAATCTCCCACAGTCTGTACCACGCGCTCATTCTCGTATATAAGATACGCGTGGAGCCTATCAAATAACGTCGGAAAATGAAGAAGAAAACGTAGAAAACCATGTATTAAAAAAACGCAAAGAAACTTGAAAAAATTAACCCGTAAAAATACTAATAAAAGATAATATATCGACGGCCTCAATGAGCCACCGTAGTACAAGGGGACAGGTTTTCTCGAAAATTCTGTTCTGCAGAAAAAAACTTGCAGGGAGACAGGTTTTCCTGTTTCATTGGAAACGATGATGAAAATCATTAGCCTCGGCAGGCGACGTAAGGACCATTCGACCACCAACGGCTGTCCAGAAGGTAAAAGTACCATAAAGTTTGATTAAATGTCAAGAAATTTCGCTTTGCGGTCTATAAAGTTTGCTAATAGGTCTAGTCATTTTGCTAAAAGGTCCTTGTTTACTGGCTTGAGAATGTAAAAGTAATTCTTGATCGGATGTCAACTGCTAATATTGTAATTGTAAGAGAAATTATATCAAATCTATTTCATTTTTTATATTTTACCGATAATTTATTTGTACTCTTATTATAGACACTTTTACAGGCTGGTCACAAATAATTTTGAATTATTCCCAAAATAATCGCCAATGAACGTGACAAGAAATGGGCCTACACAATTTTGTATTGGCATTTATTCCTATAATCCGGAGGTACAGCGGCTCAGTGGATAAAAAGTCATGTGCGCATGGGAATAGTACTGGATTCGATTCCCGTCAGTCAAGGAGCGGCCTAGAGAATAGGGTACTTTAAATACCTCAAAAATAAGGTCTTTTCTACAGGCACGTAACGCGACGCCGTTCGCACATGCACTAAAGCTGATGTGTTTTTACATTTACTGCTCTGGATTGTTTATATGATGAATATGAATTGTCACATTAACCAATGGAAATTTGAACAACCCGCTCACGGACTGCCCGCAGCATGCAGTTCATTTTGTCCATGAGCAAGACACTTTATTCGTCTTGTTCCAGTTCACTCAGCTGTAGAATGACTACCAGCGCTGCTGATAAGTTAACACACGATGGACTGACGTTCCGTCCAGCGGGAGCCATTTGCTCCCATTTGTGTGCGCAATTGAAATCGTGGATAAGCACCGACTCTATGTGCCTAACATGAAATTATTGCAATATGGCCGGAAAAGTTGACGAAAATAAATTTCAAACACCAAGTTATATCAACATAAACTGGGTAAAGGTGCACCTGATCCGGAGAATGGTTAACCTTTGCAAAGTTTAATATAATATTTCAACATATATTTATACATATAATGTAATATTTTTACACATAATACAAAATTACCGCTTTTAATGTTTAACCATTGAAGACAGTAGTTTTCTGGAGACTCAGCAAGTAGCGTCGTTCATCATTCTCATACTTATATATGAACATCTATTTGTTTGTGCGTAATTTTATTTCTTGCGTTGGTTTAAAAATTAAAATGTCTTTAATTTTATTTCATATGTTATCACTTACCTCCTAAAACCCCAAGAGAAAGAAACAAGACAACCGATGGACCAAAGTTTTCCATTTTTGATTTGACGCCGATTCTTTGAACAGGAGACAAAAGTCAGAATGTACCTCTTCACCGCTCAAACTCGTACAAAAGTGTGAATTACTAACATCATTTATTGTATTGCCTTTATTGATATATTTCTATTGACATAGAGATATGTTTTGAATTACATTGCACCTTTGCTATTGGCATTTATGGTTAAGTAATTGTATCATTTGTTTGCTGACCTTTTCTTTTTCTTTGTTCAAATGTAGCATGACTTTCAGGTGTTATATCTTAAAGTTATAGCTTTACGGTATATATCAGCTCGGTTCGTACCGCCGATCGGGGAAATCAATAAATCCCCCGATTGGAACACTCAAACATGCACACTGAGCTTACAGTGATATATGGAAGCCGCTAATTATGTTGTAAAGTTTTAGTCAAAAACACTTATCAGTCGTTTCATTGAAGGTTTGTAACAAAGTTTGCTTTGTTCAATTTCGCAAAATTAAAGCATCTTCATTACTATCACGCACTTATTGCAAAATAATTTTCACAAATCCTCAAGTTATTCTCATAATTTCAGAAAACTTTGCTAAAATGCGACTGCCTAACGGTAACACATAATAAGAATCCATCAATTTTCTTCAAATTTCTCGAAAACCGCGCGGTGAATTTTAAAAGCGGACGGTGAAAAATAATTCATATGCTATTATTTCAAATCATTAAGACAAATTAATTGGAAGCTTTCGCAGTGGTTAAGATCCTCACGCTCGAAATGTGTCTGATCTTATGTTATTTCTATGCAAACCTTGAATTTGGATAGATGCATTATTGGATACTTCTGTAAAGGATCCCCCGATCGGGAGAACAAAAGAGTTCTCCCAATCAGGGGTACGAACTGGAATGTATATGGAGATATAGTATAAAGATTTTGGTACTGGAAACGAAGGAAAAATTTCATATACATATTACGTGGAAGCGACGTATAATACGTATCATGCCGCGCGCACTCATATCTAAATTCCAGGGGAAAAACAGATAATTAATACCATTTTTTTAACAATCTGGAAAAAGGGTCCATTGAAAACTTTTGTACAAGGCTTAGAGGCGAAATTGTGATATGGACACACTGTTTAAAACTCAATTCAAAATGGTTGAAATTTCAACCAATTGTTACACGAACTCGTTGGTCTTTATTTTACGGTATAAAACTCCAAGCTTGAGTAATACTTGATGTGGCCAGTTGGAAAGGCGATGCAATTCAAATGATTTTCAAACAAACAGTTTTAGATTCGAATTCTGCCAAAATCACTTTTTCTCGAATAGGGCTTTTCTTTTTCTCTAAGTGTAATTTTTGTCTGGTGACTGCTATTTTAGTACTATCATACCCAATCTTTCACTTTCTCCTTTTCCTAATTACGTTGAAAAAACAAGTTTTCCGTAGGTCGTTAAAACGTTTTGCACTGCGATTGAATCGCCATACACACAAAGCTTATATATTATACACATGTGCAAACAAACAGGGCTCTTCAACCTTTCAGATCCGGAAGTGACGTCAAAGCTCTGCATCCCCAATTTAACGGAGACGAACGATGTACGAACTTAAATGAGATCTTTAATGGAAAGGTATCGTCCCAAAATAAACTCAGAAATGAACGTCGTCGTGCTGGTAACGTCACTTCCGGTTTTCAATTTCCCTTATTGATTGTGAAAAATCTATGATGTTATCGATAACACATGTAGGCCTTTGTTTTTGATCCGATGGATGCGTAATCGATAATAACATCGCGTAATTAACGTGATTAAGGGAAACCATAAACCAAAAATAATGTTACCAGCAATGCAGCGTTTAGTCCGAATGTATTTATTTGACAATACTTTTCTTTTAAGTTATGTATATAACAAATTTAATTGCGTTTAAAGTATTACAACAAAGTTAAAGACCTTCAAAATATCACATTCCGTCCCATGATAACAGTTCTATTACCAGTCCGCCAAAGCACTGTCAAAAATGAAATAAAATAAGTAAAAAATGGTTCCTTAAATTATAAACTTTTCGTGAAATAGACATCGCCGTTTTGTGATATTTTCTTTGAGCTTTGCCATACTAACTTTAAAACCTTATGCATTATTTTGAATTTTAAATCGAGATATATCTTCGAAAAATGTATTTGCCCGCCGAAACATAAAACTCAGTGATAAACCTTCATTGCTTCTATGGCTAATATTTTCCAACTCCCATTTTATCTTTACTACGCCGTTTTTGAAATATGAGGAGAAATCGTGAAAAAGCTAGACTGTTTGGGGCGAAACAGTCCTTTTGAAAATTCAAATATTTGTAACAGTACAACTTCGTCGTTGAGATTGCAGACTGAACACTCTAAAAAGGTATGGTCAAATTTAACACTAATGTGGTCAAATTTGACCATAGAATTGATCAACTATGCACCGATCAAAATATGGTCAAATTTAAACATAATACTATAGTCATTGGATTTAACCATAGTACAATGGTTAATTTGACCTAATTGGATTGGTGCATAGTTGATCAATGCTATTGTTAAATTTGACCACAGTACTATAGTTACGCCTTTGACCATAGTACTATGGTCAAAGCAAATAACCATTGTCTGGGTCAAATTGACTAAACCATATTTGACTATTAAATGGTCGAAACCTCCTACACAAAAATAACACAGAATTAAGGAATAAGCACAGACCTTTATTGGAATATTTTCACAACTTTTAACAAAACAATAGTACTTAAATAAGATCATATTCATAACATATTTTGTTTTATCAAAGCCCTACAAAGGATGAGTCACAATTTATTTGAGTGCAAATTTGTCTTGTATGCTATATTATCTTTATCTCAGCTCCATTTAACAACTTTTAATATAGTATTTCAGTTCTCAACACCTCCATTCATTCCTGAACACTGACCACTGGATGAAGAAAAATAACAAATATTGATCACACAGAATTGGTGCTAAACATATAATATACATGCACATTACTGGGGGAATGTAATACTAAACTTATTAAGCAAAAACAAAGTGTTCAGTTCTATCATTTTGTTTATCTTTGAAATTAAACTGATAACATTATACCTTTTAAAACATTTCCCAAAATTAAAGTTCATTTTTCAAAATACACAACTATTGACATCTAGTAATAATTCTGTATATGCAGTATACAAACAATTATATACCTAAACTACAAAAAGACCATCAGGTACAGTAGGTCATTTACATATCATGAAGGTTTAAATGAAAGTAAGTTAAAATTAATCATTCACTCATGTGTAGATTCAGTTGTTAAATAAATGGATACTACACGTAGGAGCAGATTACAAGCTGGTACAAGATAATCTTTTATCCAAACCCTCTAAAATCAGAGATATCCTGATCACTTCAAATAGGACATATCCATATCCGGATTGATATTTTCCACCAATTTTGTAATTATTTACAAAGTAGCCTTACCGGTTTGGTACCTTCATATGTGATGTGACTGATGTTACATACCCATAATTCTGCGTAACTGACATTACCAATTTTACCTGCCCATCATATGTAAATGGGATGATTTTCAAAAGTAGATACTTGGTGAGTTGGTCCACTGAAGTAAGAGGAGAATTAAAAAGGACAGCTATGGATTCACGGTTTGTTTAAAATATTAAATTTCAAATTACTCATAGTACCCATCACCACTAAAAAGCTAATATGAAGTTGAATGAACCTTCAGCAATCTCGATTTCTAAAGCATGGAACCTTCACATAGAAAACACAAAATTGGAATCGAGCAAATCTAGTAATTTGTTGAGTGAAGCGGTGGAGGGAAAATGAATGTGTTCTAAGTATGCGCTCAGTAGAATAACGAAAAGCGGTGGAATTTATAGAGTTGATTTCTGAAACAAAGAGGTATTTATGAAGCTACAGAATAACAAAGCTGCAGGCAAGGATAATATAACTGCCAAGTTTTTAAAAGCTGATATATGCACATCAGTTTTATGGCTTAAAGAGCTCATCAAAATTGTATGTGAAAAGAAAGTTATACCAAAATCATGGAAGAAAGGACTGATAACAAAAATACCTAAGAAAGACAATACTACTGTATGCGATAACTGGCGCGGAATAACCTTAACATCCATACCAAGCAAAATATTTGGAAGAGTTTTAATCGACAGAATTAGAAACGATGTTGACAGTAAGATGAAAGATGAACAGGCTGGATTTAGAAGAGGAAGGAGTCCCACCAAGCAAATTTTCATCCTGCGCAACATTCTAGAAGAGTTGGCTGAATGGCAGTTAACCATATGTATATCGCCTTTATTGACTTCGGGAAGGCTTTTAAATCGGTGCACAGACCTCTGGAAAATAATGGCAGCTCATGGTATTTCACAAAAGATAATATGTTTCATTAAAGTGTTATATAAAGACAGTGAATGTGCAGTTATAGATGATGGTGTGGAATCTGAATGGTTTCAAGTCAAAAGTGGTGTAAAGCAAGGTGATGTAATGTCAGGCTTCCTTTTTCTGATGGTAGTAGACTGGGTGATGAGGAAAACTACTGATAATAACAGGAATGAAATTAGATGGAAGTTTATGTTAACCGTCGAGGACTTAGTTTTAGCTGATTACATCGCTCTATTTTTATCTGCACAACACATGCAAACCAAAGTGACCAGGCTCAATCAGTATGCTGCACAAACTGAGCTAAGAATTAATAACGATAAAACAGAGCTCATTAAAGT
>JAIGNY010003995.1:152500-162500 GCA_020152595.1 Chiridota heheva | reverse complement strand
GGTCCAAGCGGCTACATTGAACGGCTCTGTACGCATCCATACGGCCCCATAGCAAGTCTCCGAACGTTTCCATACGGCTCCATAGCATAGCACTGCTTTAGGGTCCACACAGCTCAATTGAACGACTTCGTACGGAGCCATACGGCTCCAGAGCACGGCTTTACGAGTCAATACTGCTCCATTGAACGGCTCCGTACTGGTCCATACGGTTTCATAGTACAACTTTACAGGTCTATACAGCTCCATAGAACGTGTTCATACGCTCCATTGAACAGATTCACGGGTCCATACGGCTCCATAGAACGGGTCCATACGGCTCCATAGAACGGGTCCATATGCTCCATAGAACGGTTCCATACGGCTCCATAGTACTGAATGTTATTCTAGGAGGGACGCGTACTGAGTACGGTAGTCCCCCACGCGTAGCCACTAGCTTCGTAGCTCCGTGGTGAAGAGAATTTAGGGCTTGTATAGCATACGTAGCACGTATACGTATACGTATCGTCGACGTAGCACGTCAACGATAGCATAAATTACCGTAATACAATTGTTCTCACGCGTGTAAACGCTTACTAATTAACTCAACCCATGGTGACAGAAACAACGTCACGTGTAGTTTACGCCATACGTTAACGTTTCCGAAAAACTATCACAGATCATGGATACCGTTGACAGGTTGTCAGGTGTTGCACCCAACCTAAATATCCACGGTGTATAGCATGCAAGCACTTCATCATATGTAGATTATGCTGCGAAGCATCCCGCATCCCACCACGTCCCACCATCCCACGTATGCAGTTCAAACAGGGAGCCGAGACCATGCCCGGCTCGCCGATTGGGTGACAGAGGGGCTTGGGTTCGGTCTTGCAGAAACATCTGCCAGCCGACGTCCACACACAGACCAAACCTTTTCTGGCCTGGTTGTCACATCTGATTGACGCGACAGTCGATCAGCTAGCCCGAACCTCCACAAAGGTGGCCACGAAACGACGCGAAAACGTTTTCCCTCTCCTTGGCCATTCGGTCGGCATGCAGGCTGACCTCCAGTAGTTGCCGTCGGAAGGCCTGGACTTCTTTGCAGGTCCCTTCCGAGGCCTACTGTCGCACCAGACTGGCCGACAGGAGATCTCGGGAAGACTAAGAAACTGTTTGCAAAGGCGAGGCCTTACTCCACGAGGAATAGGGTGTGGCTGCCAAGCAAAGGAATCCACGCCGCCCGAGGTCAGCGTTGAGATGTGACACAAATTGGGTTACCCGCCAGTACTCCAAACCGTGGACCGGAAAGGCGAACGTGGCGACCTACGTTCAGCGCTCCTAACCATCTGCACGCAGAGCGGGAAAGTCTTCCTCACGTAATTTAGAAAGAGGCAAGGGGCTTTGTCTTTCACCTACCATTTCAACCCCAATTGACATGATGTCAGGTTGGGGGCGTCTGAGGAAATTCTAATAGGAGTAGGAAAATTCACCTCAGACATATGGGTTCTACTGACCGTCTGGGACGGGTACCGGACCAAGTATACGTCCCCCGCCGCAGCGAAGGTTTTCTCGTCCCAACTCCACTTCTTGGCTGAACAGCAACGCCATCTTATTAATGTCCGAGTTCAGGAATCTGCTATCGAAAGACGCAGTCGTTCCGATTCCGAATCAACCCGGGGATCTCATGATGTCCACGTTCTTCCTGGCCTTCAAGAAAGGGAACAAGTGGAGTCCAATCATCAAGTCCACTCAACTAATTCTTTCGTCCGTTGAAATTAAAGATGAAGACTTTTGCAATCCATTCTCCAGGATTTGACAGAAAGCCTGTGGGTGACCTGGCAGATGCGTATCTGCATGTACCCGTGCCCTAAGAACACGGAGGCTTCATAGCATTCCAATTCGAGGGATCACGTACACGTTCGAGGCGTTTTTCTTCGGTCTGTCGACCGCCCTTAGGGCAGTACAGTCTACGATCCCGATCGGGAGATCTCCCATTTGGGAGATCGAGACATGCGCAGTGACCATAATTTAATTTGTTGCTATTAAGTTAACTTGTTAATATATCTTTGCTTGTCAAATTCTGTAATTCTAAAGTTGTATACTTTAAAAATGATATTGGAATTCATATTTTCGAATAATTTGAACTTTCAATGGTGATTAAAAAGCTAAAATCTGCTCTTCAAAAGATATTGAAATATATCTTTTAAAATTACGATTAAATTCTCTGGTGAAAGTCAGATTTTCGTTGGTGAAAATCAAAAAAATGATTTCATTGTTCTGTTACACCAGTACAGACAGGGAGGTACGAGGTCCAGGGAGTCTGGACCTTTGCCAGATTCCTTCTATTTTGGTAAATGACAAACAAAGTCAGCATTCAGGCCATTCACTTTCCAGGCAAGGAGTATATGATCAGATATATGTTATCTCGCCTTTACGAGCACCCACATAGTGGGTACTCCTGCCGTAGGTAGCCAGCGCGATCTGGATGACTTTTGGCGTTCCGGACGGAGATCTGTTCGCGTCCGTGGTTAATCACAAGCTACCAATCTTCTGCGCTCTGACTCCCGATCCGAGGGTCTGGAAAGTCGACGCTTTCACAATTAGGTGGACTTACTTCGTGGGATACGCCTTCCCTCCATTCGTACATGAAAGATTCGCGCCCTTACACCAGCGATGATCGGTTTTTCCACATGTTAGAAAATCGAACATTTAATGCCACCAAAAATGTACGAACCACTACCCACACACACCATACATACAGTGTACAATTACACATGCACTCTACGTACGGAGTTTATGTTGGAAATGGTTTAGGCGGACACAGCTTGTACATTAGTTAAGAAATATTAAGTGAGGGCGCTGCGAATAGCAATGCCGTTGATGTTGGGGCACAATATTTACATAATTAGTACTGAGAGTGCTGAACAAGGTGAAAATAACATGTTGTTTCTGGTAGCGCCCAATTAACCCGACAAACTGTGGCTCCCTCGGCTTCTCAGTCTAATCTCAGGCTTTCCGTACGAACTTCCGGCCAAGGACTACCTAGTCTCGATAGCGGACTCCACAAAGCTGCACCACAATTCAAAAGCACTCCATTTGACTGTGTAGCCTCTATCCACCCATCCTTGGTATCGCAGGGCCTTTCTGAAAAAGCTGTCTAAATGGCAGCCTAAAGTTGGAGATCCTCCACTGTGGGGGTGTATTCTGCCAGATTTGGAATGTTCCAAGATTGGTATCAGAGTAGATCGGTATTCTCTTGGTGACGTAGCGGAATTTTCATTATATCAGTTTAACATGAATAATTCAATCAGTACAGTCAAGGGTTTTCAATCAGCTATAGCAGTTATCCATCGGAGCTTCCCAGATGGGTCGACCGTCATTGACGCGCGACCACTGGAAATATTAGTGAAAGGAATGTTCTTGCAAAGACCTTCAATCAGGAACCTTGGTTCTCCGTGGGATATGCAAGTAGTTCTTGAGACACTGGCAATGGCTCCGGTCGAGTCACCGGCCACGTATCCACTGAAGGAATTGACGCTTAAAACGGTTATTTATGCTAGGCGTATAGATGCCGTTCGACACTTTCTCTCAAGGATGGTCATATTGGATTTGAGTCCGTGGTGTACGGCTCGTGTCTGACCCAGCGTTTTTGGCCAAGAACCAGAGTCTATAATTTCTTCCAGAACCTATATTTCTTCCGTTGCTTTCTACATTTGATGACACATTAGAATACAGGATCTGGCGCCCTTCCGTTGTCTCAAGAATTATATTAAGCAATCCATACACGGAAACGTTAAAGCTCTTTGTGTCTTTACAAAAACCTCATCGCACCGTTTCACGCAACGCTATTTTGCGGTGGATTGTTAAGACAATGCCATACGACCAATCGGCGTCTTCACTGAACAATCGGTCAAAGCACATCACCAATCACGAGGCATAGCCACATCAATTGCACTGTTTAAAAGGATAGGGGGGGGGGATCCCTTAGACGAGATACTTCTTGTCACTGTTTGGAGAACGCCTGCCACGTCCTTGTCCGCCTATCTGAAAGACATGCTAGACAATCAGGGCTGAGTTGCAAGGGCCGTTCTTTCTTGACGAGGACCGTCTCTTTCACAAGTTGAATATCATTGTCTTTTATTCACATTGTTTGCTTGGTTTACGATACATTTGTTAATTCATTAACTTCATGTTCGTTTTTATATACTAACGAATTTCTGCCATTGTTCGGGCATGTTTTAATTCGTTTCTATTCACTATTGGTTTTTTCCCCTGGTGTTATCGCTAAACCACCATGGTCTGCCGACGAGCTTCGTGAGTTCTCGTCGCGACGTATTGGAAATTGTTTACAGTTCGTTTTCTGTATACTAGCATTTTTCGCTTACATTTTTCGGCTACTAACACATGTGCATGCTACGTTGACCTCAGTTATTACCAACAGGTGTTCCCCGTTCCGGTTTTCATAACTAAGAATATCTTACTATAATCTTTCAAATACTATGAAGAGGTATTACGTACTTAAGAGGATTTAGGTAGTAGGGCCAGTCCTTGTCGGTCCCGGACCTGAATTTCCCTCCGTCTATTTCTCGGTTGCAATCTGATTGCATATTTATATCATTGAAGGTAAGTTATGACTTGAAGTAAATTTACCCCGCTATGAGTAGCAGGGATATTTACGAGAGTTATTCTTACCTTCTATGCATCCCGCTCGCCTCCCCTCTCTTTCGAGTCTCGGTGGAATATTAAGTGAGGAATTAGAGAGGTAAACTGGAAGTCAGTACTGGGTTGGTAAGTACGTTTTTAAGGTCGCTTAGAAGTACGTTCGAATCAGGTCATGAGACCAGATTGCATATTTTTAGCATAGAATGTAAATATAACTCTCATAAATATTCCCGCTACTCAAAGCGGAGTAAATGTGCACGAACCAATAATTAGAGGGAGGATGAGTATTCAGATGCTGCATATATAGAGGATGAAGATAATCAAAGCATAGATGTATGAGCAATGACTGATAAAACATTGTGAACATTATAGATATAAACAGGTAATATTTTTCATATATTTTTAAAACTAATATATACCAGCTTTTAGTTAAGCACAATCTAATCTATTGGATGGAAAATGGCAGAGTTTTTAATGGACAATTATCATGCATTACGAACGGTAAAATAGATTTTTATAAGTGTGCTTTGATTGATCGAATATCACATACATCAGGTTACACCTATGCAAATCAGTAATTGTCTTGGATCAAATTACTGTGCGCTGGAATAAAATGTACGCCGCCACAATAAAATCACGACAAATGGCCTTTAATCTTCTCTTTGTGAATCAAAGGAGGATTCAGAGAGGTCAAAGGGGAGATCCCCTTCAATGCCCATGCTATTTAAAGGCTAATCAATGTCCATTCTCATTTGATTGTTGCGCAATTTTCACATGTTTTCATATCTTTTTATGAGCCGAATCAACATCTGTAAGTTTGTATCAATGAGCTGTTCCTGCATGAAGCTATTTACTCTTACCTGTCATTATGTAGATCATTGTAATTTAAGTGCTGATATGTCTGTGTCATCTAATCATTTTCCTTGGTGGAAACTTAATTTGTCATGGTAAAGTTGTTATAGGGGACAATAAAACACATATAGTAAAAACGTTTAATTTTTGGTCATGTGGATGATTTGAACAGAATTGAAAGCTAATTTATTGTATCTAAACCATTCTTTAAACGCTTTTGAAATTCACTTTAAAAAATCTGAGCACTTTTTGGATTTGTCTATGCAATCAATTTGATTATATTTCAGATAAATCTTCTCAAGTTTTTTGAAGTATAAATATACTAAAAGACTTAAACATATACGTATACTTTGTTTTTTAGTAACTAAATCTGTTTAAAATTTTAAATGCTTTTGATTTGTCAATTGCAAAATTATGCGACCATTGTAACTGGACAAGGGTGATATAATAGGATTATCAATTTTATGTTTTTCTTTAGACAAAGGTATAAAAATGTGTAAATAGTGATTTTGAATTCATCAGTGAGTTATAACAAGATGGTTAATTTGTTTGGAATTGCAAAAATGTATTTTCCTCATGTGGTTTAATGATACATTAACTGTATCAGTACCAAAATCCTTAAAATAGACTTTGTCTAACATTTGTTTGAAATTTCAAATAATTTTGACTTAAGTCAATTGGAATGTTCAATGAACAATCTGACTATAAGTGTATAGAGGGCACTATAATAAGGGGTTTGATATCATTATTTCATTCCTAAAATAAGGAAGTAAAACGGTGTAAAAAGTGATTTTTATTTTATGATTGGAATTCTTACATAAATCTGATGGCTAATTTGTTAGGAATTGCAAAAACTTGGATTTCTTTCATATGGTCTAATGATTCATGACCATAAAGTAAGCATTTCTTATATTCACTTAAAAAGTGTCTTCGTTGACCAAAATGTTGTACAATTGGCATTGCTATCATTTTCTAAAAGTAAACAAAATTAGCTTTCTAATAAAATAGAACACAATTTGCCCTTAAACTGAAATTAAAAAAGTTATCTGGCTCATGAACTATCACGGGGAATCCTGAGAATCTCTACATTCACGTGATTTAGATTGCAGAATATTGCTTAATATTGCGTCAAATCTAGGATTAAAGACTCTGGTAGGGAAAGCCCGATGTTTTTGTTGATAAATTTGATAAACAGCAAATAGCTTTAAAATGTTTCAAATCTATTGACTCGAATGCCTTGGGAGTTCTATACCTTTAAGATTATCGTGATTCTTATATCAGAAAATTAGTTGAACATTTTGTCAAACCTAGTGGCGAAGACTACGGGTTCACTACATTTATTGCGATTGTATGATTGTGATTGCATCAGGTTGCTTATTATGTCAAATCCAAGATTAAAGTCCTAGTAGGCGTCCAGGGGTAAGACTCCCAGAAAGTTTACGTTTTCCGGTGTGAATTTGGTCTACGTCATTTCCCAAAATGAAGAAAATTGAAGAAAACTTGAAAAATGAAGAAAACTTGAAAAATTTGAAGAAAATATCCCTAAAATAAAGAATATTTTGAAAATGAACGAAAATTTATGAAAATGAAGCAAACTTCCTGAAAATTGAAGTTTTCCCAGAAATGTAAGGAAATTCCGAATACTGAAAAAGACCTCCTCAAAATTAAATGCACTTTCTGCAAAATGAGGGAAATTTTCAGAAAATTGAAGAAAACTTCCCAAATATTGAAGAAAATATCCCCAAAATGAAGGAAATTTCCTGAAAATTGAACAATAGAGATTTTCCAGAAATTATTTATATTTGCAATACAAAATTTAGTAAACAAATATACAGTCCGCTTCACGCTTCCGATTAGGAGATCTCCTGAATAGGAGATCGAGACATGCGCAATAACCATAATTTTAACTGTTCAAAATTGTATCCGTTAATTCTTATTTGGCTTTTCAAATTCTGTTATTCTGTTGTATATTTTGAAAACGATATTGAAATTGATATTTCTGGAACTCTCTTTGCATTATTTGAGCTTTTGCTGGTGACTACAGTTTTAAAATCTGCTCTTCATCTTATTGCAATGAATTTTATTGATTGCTTAATCTTAAAGATTAGATTCCCCGGTGGAAGTCAAATTTGTACTTGTGAAAATGTAGAAAATAATTGTATCGTTCTTTTAAAATTAAAACATTTTGCACACATTTTCCCTACCTTGGCTGAAACCCTCTTTTACTGTTATGTATTTCTTTAGAGAAATTTGAATTGGAAAGATGCATTGCCGTTATGTATTTCCTTAAAGAAATTTGAATTTGGAAAGATGCATTGTGGGTTATAATGACAGAAAATCTCCTAAATGGGAGATCTCTCGCACCGAACTGAATTTAGGGGAATTAGATATTTTATTTAAACAAAATGCTTGCAAAAGTCACTGTAACAGTTTTGCAGATTTCAGGAAAGAAAATGTTAAATTTGCAATATTTTTGTATTTGATATGAGAAAATAGTTGTTGCTAAGTCTGTATTATTATATGTTGCAAAATGTGAATAAAACTACCGTAAGACAACTGCTTAGATGTTTTACTGTCATTATAAACCTTTTCAAATTAATATTTTAGCCAGACGTGATTACCTCAGTACTTTGGCCAAATACTTCCACCTATGAAATAAAAAATGTATGCCGCCACATTTTAATCCCTACAGATGGCCTGTAATTCATTACGGGCAGGGAACTTGCATTCAGAATTGAAAGGAAATAGTTACATAGTTTTAATTTTTACAGTTTCTGCCACAGGATAAAAAGTATAGCCCTCATCCTATTAAGTAGGAATGTGTACCTGGTCAATACATACTAATTCTGAGCGCAAACGGAAGAGTGAGTCACAGTGATATGAATCATAGAAAAAGACTATGGTATTTATTCATTGTAAAGAAGAGGTCTTTCAACATAAAAACAAATGCAAATAACGTATAAAACCCTATGGAATACTTGATGTATCTATCTACAACTCTCGGTTCAAATTGTTATTGTTGCATTTCGGTTCTTTGTATCTTTCATAGCAAATGCATCCACGTGGTTTTTTGTAGCAAAACAAAATCTGGTCGCAAGCTTTAAAGATCTTTCAAATTCAGTTTTGCAATTCCATTGGCAGCTCGTCCCAAACTTCCTATTTGGGCAATCTTTTAAAAGAAATAGGAAAAAAGGAGACTATAAAATAAAATAAAATACTGCATATTAATAATCAGGTCAGTGCATGGTCAAGCAAATTTATCATATATCCTAAGAGAACTGTAATAAAAACAAGTTGATATAGAAACTACTCTAATGCTTTATTCTGCTGTTAAAGAGCTTTGCAGTATCTTCTTCAAAAATGACTAGTGTTGAACGGTTGGTGCCCTCATCTTCATATTCCTAACAATTTGTGGTGTATTTCTTTTTTTTTAACGAAATGAAGTATTGCTTTGAACTTTTTTCGGGAAGGGACATGAGGAGAGGGGGTAAGGGAAGGGGGGGGGGAGGGTACATTACGATTAGCCTTACTAGATTATGTTTTACTACTTTTCTGACAGATTCAATATTTTTAGACCACAGCACCACATAAAACATAGTATAATACATCAAGACGTCGAGGATCTGAGGAGGTGACATCAAAACTAATCTGATTTCAGTCGTTTCTACACAAATTATACCAAACTTTAGATATAGATTTCCACACTATTTAATTGATCAGCAAGATTCCCCCAGTATTCATGATGATTGGTCCATTCTGGACACGTGAATTTCTGCCATGTGACATTATTTCGATTAGTTTTTAAAAATCACTGATATCAGATTTGAAAAGGTATATTAAATGCAGACTTTTATAGATTATGATGAGTGCAGAAGTAAGCCGTTGTAGTGAATTAGGTATCATCTCTTTATTGTTAGATTATTTTACAATAATCGCAATCGTCTTTATATTGACCAGGTGGACAAACACAAGCTCCATTCGTGGAACACACTCCATTATTTACGGTACAAGTACAGGGGCAAATGCAGTCTACAGTGTAGAAAAATGAATATTATAAATAATAACTTTTCTATTTTGCAGTAGCGTCGTTGAAACACTACTGATACGTACATCTACTCAGATGACAGCATTAAAGGGCTCTGCGTGTAAGCACTGAAATATTTCTTTTAAATTGAATTTTTTATAGATACAGTACGTACCATCGACGTAAATCTTAAAGCTTGCGTGTGCGAACTTATAACGCAGCCTCAGAAATGTTTCGTATATTCCTTCATCGTTCTCTTGTGCTTTTGAAACTCTGTAGGTGGTCTTTTCGTTTGAGTTGTCTTTTTTGTCGCCTCTGAATTTCCACCGTAGTTGTGCAGCGTCTACCCAGGAAGTTCTCATGCCAACTCCCTGGTCTACCTTTCCAAAGTTCGGCACTAAGTTAACAGTTTCTCCAACACAAAGTGTAACCGTGGACATTTTACCATATAGAGCTAAAAGGACAAAAAAAAAAGTTCAGTGAAAA
>JAIGNY010003995.1:105000-147500 GCA_020152595.1 Chiridota heheva | reverse complement strand
CTCAATGGGTATCCTAAACCAGATGCTTTAGAGTTCTTCAGGTCGTGTATACAATGTTTTATTTCACCTATATTAATAACATCATTCAATAGATCTATATCAATATCACTATCTGTCATGTCTGTCGCTTGATGCAAATCAACGGGATTGCTGCTAGAAGTATGATCAAATATAGCTCTGAAATACTGCAGCCAATCATGGGCAGTAATTGCATTATTATAAAAATTACTTCTGATTTTAAAGAAATTCCAGAATTTCACATTGTTTTTACAAGCAGCCGTAAGCAAATTCCTCCTAATTTTGTTTTTACAACCATTCGTTTTGTTACGAACAAAATCATAATACTGATTTCTTAAAGGTATATAATCAGCTTTGCTTTCAGTCGATGGATACTTTTTATACCTTCGAAGAGCTTTATGAACCGTAGCCTTCATTTGGCCACATTCTTTGTCAAATTATTCATTACAGACATTAGAGTTTCGATCTTTTTGATTGCCATCTTTCATCATACTAGAGCACAACTTAAACGCCACAGATTTGATCAAATTCAAAATTCCATCAAAATATTTGCGTATTAAAACAATCAGACAAAAAACTATGTTTAATTGCTACTTCATTAAACATGTTAAAGTTCAATTGAACACCATTGAAAATTTGATTTTAGAGTAGTTGTGTAAGCCATGAGAGTGTGAGCTCTCTACTTGTGCTAAACTGTCCAACGACAAAGCAAGAGGCATGTGATCGGATTCATATCTATCAAGTACTTAAAAAATCCAATGATCTTGTATTTGAAATAAGATTGTCTGATGAGATCATATAATCAACTACACCGCTTCCATTGTGTTTTATACATGTGAAGCTTCATATACCACTTTCTTTACCAACCATTCCATTTATAATTCTTAAAGAAGTATTGTTGCAAAATTGAAGCAGCTTTCTCTTATAAGTGTTAACAGTTAAGCCTTTTGACGACCTTTGAATCACACGATCTTCTTTTATGTAAGGAACTAGAATTCCATCAACCAGGTCAGCGACCTCCATAGGAATTGAATCGGACTGAATACATGTGCCGGCATTGAATTCTTTAGTGTTAATGAACTCTGGTTTTTGATGAGATGTTTTTAATTGTATTATATCACCCTCTATTTCATCCAAAATTGTTATATCTGAATAATTCGAGTTTTCTGGTGGCATGTACAAAACACATAAATACAAAATTGTATCAGGAATAACATTATCAAATTTCAGCCAAATATGGGAACAAAAATGTCGATATAGGTGTGCATTCTTAGAACAACTTATGAATAACAGGCGACTCTCCACATAAACTTTGTTGATTTTAAAAAGGTCTTTGACTCTGTTGATAGGGATGACCTGTAGGTTATATTGAAGAAATATGACAAACCAGAGAAACTTATCAACATGTCCAAGGCTTTCTACCATAGATTTCAATGTGCAGTGTTCGCGCAAAGGGAGAAAACAGAATGGTTTTAAATAAAAACAAAAAACAGGGTTATAAGATGTTCGGATTTCTGTTCCTAATAGTAGTGGACTGGCACAGTGGGTAATGCGTGAAACAGCTGGCCATGGCGAAAGTGATATAAGATGGAAATACACAACCAAATTTGATGAATTAGAATTTGCCGATGATATTGTCCTAATATCAAGCACAAAGAACCAAATTCGAGGAAATTTCAACAGACTGACCGAGAAAGCTGGAAGAATAGGTCCGAAAGTTATCACGAAGAAGACAAAGTGTATGAGAGTAAATGCACGCAATGATGCAATAGCTATGAACGGAGAAACAATAGATGATGTGGACAAGTTCACGATTCTTGGAGAAGTGGTAACAAACGAAGGGGGAATAGGTGACATGGAAAGCAGAATCACTCAATCCAGAGGGACATTCATCAAGTTAAGGAAGATATGAAATTATACTAATATCAGCAGAAAAACAAAGATCAGCTGTATAAAGAGCATGTAAAGTTCGTTCTCCTTTATGGATGTGAAAGATGGAAGACTATGAAAACAGAAGCAAATGACGTTAATACATTCCAGAGCTAATGTTGCTAAGGATGCTTAAGATAAGATGACATGATAGAGTGACAACATAAGAGTTGATGAACAGAGCAAAGCACAAATCAAATGAAATGAAATAAAGAAAAGGAGATGAAAATGGCTTGGGCACGTGCTTAGACTGCTAGACAAGACCATGGGAATAACAGTAACATACCATTGACCTGGGCTCCAGAAAGAAAGAGAAAATGTAGACGCCCAAAAATAATATGGCGATGAATGGTGGAGAAAGAGAGGACCGATGCTAGGCAGACTTCCTGAGGAGCAGACAGAGCAGTAGCAGCTGACAGAGATGGCTAGAGGAATTCTGTGGAAGCCTTATGTGCTACTTGGGACGAAACAGATAGGTGAGGTGCGATGTGATTTGATGCAGAAATCATGAAAAAAGCACCATTTTCACCAGCGTAATTCTGAGTGATTTTCATAATCTTGCCGACCCATTAGCGTAACCTGCTCCCCTTGACACCATTTCGATAAACAATCATGCGGTTAACGCCATTTCCGTTCATGTGCAATATACGCGTAAGGACTTTTTTGTGTTAGAGGTCAGGAGTTGTGCACCATCGAGCATACTTACGTAAAGCAAACACGTGCAGTGCGAAAAGTATTTTCCAAAGATAATGGTAGGTGATAAGAATTACGAGATAAGCATACACATAAACTCATGTTTCTTTGAATACGACTCAGTGAAATTATAAATTGGTTACTGATGAATATACAAGAAAAACACTTTACAAGTTTCTTTATGCGTAAAACTCCAAGGCCATAAGACATATTGATTTTATCTAAATACAAACTCCCTTCGTTCTGCCGTTACACTGGGAGGAAATTTTATTGTTGGATTTCTAGTCTTGATATTTCTTAACTTCAAAATGAATTTACGTGAAAATACGAAATATAGCGTCAATTTCGATGTTCTAAGGTTGAATGTAACAATTTGTCCAAATAAAACAAATTTCACATATTTCACACCTTTAGAGGGAGAATTTTGTTAAAACGTGAAGTGGAATAAATTGGAAATAAACTGGAAATTGCAAACCGCCACATGCGGTCACTAAAATTCCACAGGCACAGAAAATCAGGATGGATTTCTGTTCAAGGGACGAGTTCTGTAATGTGTCACAACTGTGCTTCCCCACCCACAAGAAAAATGTATTTTTTTTAGAGGTATTTGCATCATTTGCAGCTTGAACTTTCGGGGCTTCTTCAGCGCCCTAATATTATTTTTTTGTCTTTGATACTATAGGTAATATAGGTCTACACATTGGTCTGTGTTAAAGGAAAATTATCGTCCCATCAATAAATTCAGAAGTGAACGCTGCCGTACTTGCAACGTAACTTCACGTTTTCAATTTGTCCTATTAATTGCGCGAAATCTGCCATGTTGTTGATCACACATCCGCTGGACCGACCATACAGGCCTACATTTATTATCGAAAACAAGAACGATTTCTCGCAATCAATAATGCAAATTGACAACCGGAAGTGACGTTACCAGCATGGCTGCGTTCACTTCCAAATTTATTTATGAGACGATACCTTTCTTTTAAAGCAAAAACAATTATCGGAGTTTTAAAAGAAAACACAATAAAATTATTGGCTCATCTTATAACCAATGTATTAAAATAACCCAAAAGTTTAAGTATTTACCATAATTGCCGTCGTAAATAGTGATTTTACAATATTGTTGAGTACTTTTTTAATATATATTATTCTTTGGGCGCTATAAATCAACCTGTAGGCCTACTAGCTGTGCTGAAGACATAAAACCGATCTTTGCACAAGTTTAAAAACTAGCGTATGGTTAAGAAAATTTCGGATGATCTAACAAAATGCTGCCATGCAAATTTACAAACCCCATGGATACGATTGGTTAGCTACGAAATTTAGTGTTGGAACCAAAGGTTAAGGGGTGGAACCTCTATTATTCCTAGAACTTTTTGATTGGCCCATCTGTTCGGTTATAATTACTGGCACAAGCACGTAAGACAGGATTGCCAGTTTGGCCGATTACAATTACCTGCCAAAGATGGCAAACTTGGCCGTTTTAAGATATGTTAGGCCGGTAAAAATTATTCAGTATCGATTTTGGCCATTTTGAATATTTTGCTAACCTAAACTTATTCTTTCAATAATTTCACTTTTAACTCATAAAAAGATACTCACATGCATCTATTTTTAGCATTTGTGATATCAAACATTGAAATTCCTAATATACAGTCAAATGAATTTGTTTTCTTTCAATTTTACTTTGTGAAAACTTTTGTGTGGGGGAACAAAAGCAAAATTATATTTTTTTCTTGTTTTTTGTCATTGTTTGGTACTGCTTTCAATGATTCAGTCCATTGGAAACTGATTTGAACGTTTTTATCTGAATTTCAATGGATATTTGGCCTTTAAACCTCTGGTAAACCTGGTGTAAGATACTATTCAATTCTCTGATATGGCCAATTCATACAGGTTCTGATTTCGTGATTGGAGTTTGTCTAAAATCAGAATTTTGAAGTCTGTTTTATAAAATCATGATCTGTGTGTTGTTCTAGAAAGTGGATATTGGGTTTATTTATCACAAATTCATGCTTTAGTGGGAATGGGAATGGAATTAGGGAGCCAAATTATCTTTTACGGACTTGTTTACTTTGACAAATTTTGAAAATTGTCTTTCAGATTAAGTTGGTTTCTGAGGCAATATTGCCTTTTTTTAGCCGAAAGTAGGAAATGCTCTCAAAACTTGAAATAAAAAAAAACACTTCGAACCAATGTTTTAAGAAAACGGACAATTGTACTGGTTTTTCATGAGTTTTTTATGTTATAAAGTATAAAATTGCATCTGAATTCTGAATCCGAATGCCGATTTGAATGGGACTGATATATTCTGACAAACTCGAAATGTATACGGACCCACTAGCATACCCAGTTGATGCTATGACCTCAGAGGTCTTCAAATATATATATCATAATATTTATGTTTCCTTTTAACAATCTTGAAATTTGCTAAAAAAAACAGAAAATTACAAGAAAACGTTTTCATATTTATAGAAATTGATGCATCCAATTAAGGATATGATGGACATACTCCTATTGCTGCACGATCAGTTTGATGTGTATCTATGCTCCAAATAGAGTATATCCTCTAAGTACTGTCCTAGCATTTAAGTGTGTATAAGAGGTCATCCTCTAATTGCTGCTCAAATACTTTCAAAATGTTGAAATCAATAACCCTATTTAGAGGATTTACATTTTAGGTGGCGCTAGACCACTATGCACCTCACACACAACCTCCTCTAATTAATATCATTTTACAAGCATTATCTGAAATAATCCAAAATATTATTTTGTGGTTTCTGTGAAATGTTCTCAAAATTCAATTCACACAAGTAATCTCCTCGAATTAATGTGTGTGTAGATTTGGAGATCCTCAAATTGATTTCAATGCAAGTACATACACGTATACATACATACATACATACATACATACATACATACATACATACATACATACATACATACATACATATATATATTTTGACAATTGTGACCAACCACATTCGTTGAGGTTGAGAAATTGATCAAACAATACCCAAACAAAAGCTGTAATCTTGATCCAATACCAACCAAACTGGTAAAGACTGCACTGCCTCACTTATTCCAATAATAGCTCATATTATCAATCAGTCACTCACTTCAGCAGCGCTTGTTCGTCCTCTATTAAAGAAATCAAGTTTGGATCTGGATGTTTTGAAGAAGTATCGACCCGTGTCTAATCTTCCATTTTTGTCGAAACTCCTTGAGCGCATTGTCTTGTGTAGAATTTCACTTTTTCTTCAGCACAACAATCTTCTTGATAATCATCAATTGGCTCATCGGCCAAATCACAGTATTAAGACTGCATTACTTAAAGTCCAAAATGACATTCTTGCAGCAATGGATAAAGGTAGACTTCTTGCCCTTGTCCTTTTTGATTTATCCGCTGCCTTCGACACTGTGGATTGTTGCCTGTTAATCAATCATCTTCAAAATATAGGTTTTAATGGAAATGTATTACAATGCTTCATGTCCTATCTAACTAACAAATCACAATGTAAACAAATTAATTATAAAACTTCTTCACCATCTAAGCTTGTATATGGTGTGCCGCAGGAGAGTGTACTCGGTCCAATTTTGTTTTCCATTTATGCTAGTTCTATTGATAAAATCATATGTAAATATGATCTTAATTACCACTTGTATGCCGATGACACACAATTATATATTTCGTTTAATCCAATCAAGCTGAAGCAAATATTGCACTACATAAACTCGAAGTCTCCTAAGGCTATTTGCATGAATCCTTGCTGCTTTATGAAATAACAGCCAAATTAGCATAACCGAGCGGTCGAGATAAGCAATTGATATAGAAGAGAACAATATAATTACAGGCTAAGAAGTATGTTGGTTCACCCAGTGACAATAGACCTGGTCAGACTAGGAAATCGGAAACCAGGAAAAGTAGGTTAACAAGCTGCAAGAGGGACAAATATGCAGCAATAACATGCTGTCTAACACGGGGGTAAACTTCAACACAAACAAGAGAAATAGAATGAAAACAATATTGCACGTCAATATATTCCAAAGAGGAGAACTGTGAGGCACCCTAATAAGATTATCAATACCATTAAGGGGCTTAAGATAATGTGATGAAGGAGGAAAATAAGGGTACTTGAGGAAGCAATATAAGATTTGAAAGGAGCGAGATATTCAAATTAAAATAGTTGAGCAATTACTCTTCGTTCCAACGATCCGTCATTGTGTGGGATATTGATAGCAGTTCAAACTTATATCTGTAATAAAATTTATATTCTCACCCATTTTCACAGTCAACTTTCATAGCTTGGATAACTCCGCTACCCGTCCAAACGCCTTTTTGGGATGTAAATGAGTTTGCTTTGAAAACCTCACTGTCAGTATGGAAGTACAAGACTCCGTAGCAGAACTCAATGCCTTTCATAGGGTCTGCTATGAAATCTAGAGAAAGTAATGAAACGGATTAAATTAGTGTTTTAAAAGGCATTAAAGATGTTACGAATAACGAATAGAAGTATTTGGACAAATTATTGAGGAAAATTAGTCAATTAGCAGTTCGATCCAATGGCGTAGCCACGGGCAGGGGGTAGGGCATTTTTGTTGAGGGAGGGGGGGGGGAGGGTCAGGACTTGCACTTTTCCAGGTATTTTCTTCTCACAAAAATGTATTATGTAAAGGGTTTTCATATCTTTTTTGCTTCAACAGTTCGGGAGCAGCCCGAAAAACTGGGTACTTTGAAATGCCCAAAAAACTAGATACTTTCATGTATTACGTCATCACATGCGCCCACACATTTGACTAGCCCACACTAAACATATGGGGTTTCTCATTTTCCTCTCCGGATTGTCCAAAATTTTAAGGGATATTCTGAAATTTTGAAGACTGATAGTAAATAAATATTCAAAACTGTTTGCTGCTGCTTTCTGAAATTCACGGTTGCCTTTTTGAAATAATCAATCAAACAGATTAAGGGCAGTCTGTTTTGTTCATTTACTCAAAAAGCAGCGGCAGAAAGTTTTTAATATTTACTTACTATCCGTCTCCAAAATTTCAGGATATCCATTGAAAATTTGGACCATCTGGAGCCGAAAATGAGAAACCCCATATGTTTAGTGTGGGCTAGTCAAATGTGTAGGCTCATGTGATGACGTAATACATAAAAGTACCCACTTTTTTAGGGTATTCTAAAGTACCCAGTTTTTTGGGCTGCTCCCAAGCTGTTAAAAACAGTTGTCCTCTGAAGTGGGCTAAATTTCATTAATTTGTCATAGTATGGGGTCTTAACCTTCTCTGAACCCCTCACTTTTTTTTTTTTTATGATGGCTACGCTACTGGTTCAGTCTACGACTCCGAACGGGAATTCTCCCAATCGGGAGATTTTTGTCAATACAACCCACAATGCACCTTTCCAAATGTAAATCTCATGATAGAAATACATGATTGTAAACTAGGTTTAAGCTAATGCTAGAATAATGCATGTCAAATGTTTTAATTCTATTAGTGCAATTAAACGATGAAACTATTTTTCATTTGACTTTCACCCGCAAATTATAAAAAATAAAAATAAATCATTTTAATAATTACTGAGGCGAAGAATTTAAGATTTTAGTCACCAGCAAAACCTCAATTTACACAAGAAAAGTTCCAGAAATATTTATTTCAATATCATTTTTAAAGTATACAAACGGCGGCGTGGGAACGTATTTGACATTAGGGGCCAAATTGGTCATATGTCTCAACAAATCTCAATACAAAAATGTACGAGTCTCTTATCACGGCCCAGACAGTATGTGTAAAAGAATCGTAAAATTATTGGAAATGTTGGTAAAATTTGTCGAAAATTTCCCGAAAATTGCAAAACATTTCTAAATATTTCAAGAAAAATTTACGAAAATCGAAGAAAATTTCACGGCATTGAAGGAATTTTTACAAAATTTAAAAACTAGTCGAAAATAATAGTTTCACGAAAATGATGAAAATTGCATAAAAATTGAATCAAATTTCACACAAATTAAGGAATTTTTACGAAAAATTGAAAAAAATGTTCCCGAAATTGAAGGTAATTGCACAATAATTGTACCATATTTCACGAAAATAATAAACAACTTGTCGAAAAGCGAAGAAATGTTCCCAAAAATGAATCAAATTGCACGAAAATTAGAGAAAATTGCACGAAAATGAAGGAAATTTATAGAAATTACTCGAAACTGAAAAACAATTCCCGAAAATCAGGAAAATTGTACAAAAATTGAAGCAAATTTCAAGAAAATTAAAGTAAACTTCACGAACATGGAGAAAACTGAACGAAAATTGAATCCAAAAAACATGTCTCGATCTCCAAATCAGGAGATATCTCGATCAGCAGCATAGACCGAACTGATAATTGTCATCATTGCACGTCGAGATCTAGCGTTGTACCTGAAAATTGTATAGGTTTTGCTATTCAGATGTGCTCAAATTTCGGATGGGGCAAATATTGATACCAGTAAACTCCATCTTTAAAGCAGTTATAAACTCGTAAAAGTTTGTGTATGCTTCTTTAGAGAGTATAATTTCCAACACGTTGAAAATATGCGCCTTTATCGTGAATTTTAGTAGTGACCCTCTAACAGCCTAAAGGCCGTTACACACCGAACGCGACTCGGCGAGCGATTTTATAAACAAAATTGAATAAAACAAAGGTAAAAAACATTTTGACCTCTTGTTTTCAGAGAAGCATCGTCATTGAATAGCTATTCTGATGGTATCTGAAAAATGATTGAAAGGGCCTTTCTACGCCCATTACAGCAAAATTCGCGTCGCGGCAGAAAATCGCGCCCTACTAAAGCGAATTTCTCCACCGTTTGAATAAAAAAGTATTTCTAACAAATTTTCCAGTATCATCAGAAAGTCTCAGTTGTAAAGTTCATCGTGTGTACGCAAAAAGTCAAAGCATCTTATAATATTTGTTTCCTCTATGATTATCTAAAAAATCGTTCGCCGCGTTGCGTTCGGTGTGTTACGGCCTTTAAGGGCACATTCGGGAGCAAAACATCCTTTCTTTTTTACAGAAACAACCACACAGTACAAAAAACTACTATGCGTCCGAAATTTAACAAATTTATAGAACAAATTAATTGCGATGCACCACAGTTTTAGAGGGACAAGTGTCAGGTGCTTTATAAAGATAATAGTTGGTATAATTAAAAACTGTACAAATTCCAGAGGGTTTAAGAAATTTGTCCATCTCTATGCTGCACTTTTTAAGCAAAATCAAGAAAATCATTTTATAAATGAATTGCCAATAGTCATTTTCAAATATTTATGCTTTATGCAAAACATGTTCGCTGAGAATCTTAAATGGTAGAAGTTGGGAGGAGAAAGGTATCAGGGGTTTCACATCTATTAAGAATAATGGAAGTAGTATCGTAGACGATGTTGTTGCTTCCGAGTGCTCTCTGAATGACAATTCCGTTAGTAATTTTAAGATATTAGATAGATCAGAGTCGGATCACCTACCGATTTGTTGGTCGATCAGGGGCATTACTTTTGTAGGAATATCGCAAGTTGCTGATAATACGTTAATTGACCCTCGCAAAATCATATTGAAACAATATCAAGTTAAAGATGGTTTAACAAGTTGACAAGTGAAGTTATTGTTCATAATTTTCACCAATTGAATGAAGTGATTTTTCATAGGAAGGTTAATGAAGCAGTTAGTATTATTGATAATAATGCGTATGGTTAAGGATACGAGGTTAACACCTCGCAAGACGAGGTTAAGACCTCGCAAGAATCGTAAGAGATCCCCCCGGGATTCATGGTTTGACAAAAAATGTGCTAAAGTTTGGAAATATTGATATTCAATGCAGTCCATCTGAAAATGCTAGAAGGGTATATAGTGAGGCGAGAAATGGGTATAATGATCTTATTAGAAATAAGGAAAAGAAGTACGATGATATTCAGAGAGATAAGATTTTGGAAGCTGCTAATAAGAATGACAACAGCTTTTGGTCACTTATAAAAATAAAGAGAACGAATGTAAACAATGTTGATAGTAGTGCATGGGTTGTTCATTTTGCTTCACTATATTCTTCAGACCCTGTGGACAGCGAGCCTTCAATTGATTGGAATTTATACATCAATACAAAAGAGGATAATGCGTATGTATTAAACGATGATATTGCCAAACGAGAGGTTGTACATGCCATTAAGCGTCTACGTAGTGGTAAAGCGTCAGGTATTGAGGGGATTTCCAATGAGTTTTTGAACATACGTACATCAGATCATTTGGCTGATTACCTTACCAATCTTTTTAATCTTATATTCACCGAATCTAATTATCCTAAAGAATGGAACACAGCTATAATTTGTCTTATTAGATGAAAATAAATCCGAAACTTATAGGACTATAAGTCTTCTCTCTTCAATGAGCAAGATTTTTTTTCCGTGGTTTTGGGCAACAGATTAAAGGAATGGTCACTTGATGTTTCAAATCCTACACAGGCGGGGTTCCGAGAGGGATATTCAACCGTTGATAATATGTTTGTTTTGAATTGTATTATTCCAAGTACTTTAAACAAGAAACGTTCTAAACTGTACACCACCTTTATTGCTGATCGTGCTGCATTTGACTCTATTAACAGAGATATAGAGATATCTTACTCAATAGGCTTCAGAGTCAGGGTAGTGGCGGTAATTTAATTGAAGCAATGCACCAGGGCGTACATTTTAGAGTGCAATTAATTAATGGTTTGTCAGAAGAGTTCAAATGTATGAAAGGGTTGATACAAGGTAGTGTGATGTCACCACTGTTATTTTCATTATTTGTAAACGATCTTGAGGAGTATTTTCGCTCTTAAACTCACAAAAGTGTAAGAGTAGGCAATAGAGACTTGTTCTGCATATTATATGCAAATGAATTAGTTTTATTTTCCGATACTGCGTATGTTTTACTAAAGCTTATTGATGGATTGTCAGAATATTGTAAGATTAGCTGCCTTCAGAATAATGAAGGTAAATCTAAAGCTGTTGCATTTAGGAACGGTGGTTACCTGCCTCGTTACGTAAGGTTCGAACCACTTGAAATTCTTAATTCAATTAAGTTTCTTAGTGTATATTTTTCTACGGGCTTCTGCAATAAATCGTTAGCTGAACAAGCAACAAAAGCAGTCTTTGTCCTAAGACAATCCAATTTCTTTAGTCTTCTCCCACCCACATCTCAAATTATATCTTATATTATCATACGCTTCTGAAATTTGGGGGTCGTTTATTGCAAAGGAGATTGACCTTGTTCAATTTAAATTTTGTAAATATGTGTTGGGATTACCCCATTGTTCGGCAAACGCACCTGCAATAGATGAATTAGGGCGTTTCTTTATATAAGTATTGGTTAAGGATTCTGAAACATGAGAATCATAGATTTACCTCTATTTGTTATAACCATATAATAAGCATGGCTAGTACTGATATACCATGCTGGGCCACATATATTACACATTTACTTTTATCTACAGGTTTTGGGGATGTCTCGTTAAATCAAGGTGTTATAATGATTCTCTCTTTTTAGCAAGTTTCCTGCAAAGATTTATTGATATAAATAACAAGACTTGGAAAACAGAAATTACTTCCATGACTAGTCTTTGCCTATATAATGAAATCAGAACCCATAATCAATTTGAACTTTACATTACGCATGTCTCGTCCAACAAACTACGATCATTGCTATCCAAGTGTTGATGTGGTTGTCTAAATATTGAAATACATAGAAGCCGTTGTAACAAAATTCCACGTAAAAATCGCACTTGCACATTTTGTAACATTTACAAACTGGAAGATGAGTTTCATAATTTGCTCGAATGCCCATGTTTATTTTAAAAATAAGATCATTATATATTCCAAAGTATTTTTATGTAACCCATAACTTCAGCGATTCCATTTTATGTTACGCACAACAAGCAAATCCCTTTTATTTAATATATGACCTTGTTTTTAGAGAAAGCTTGGGTATTTCGAAGAGAAATTGATTTATATGACTAGTTGCATAATCGTACTTACCTTAAGTGTGTTGAAAATTTATGTATTATAATCTATTTTGTTGTTGTAAGCATTGCCATGTTGTAAATATGAAAAGACCGGTGGCCTATCAAGTAAATAGACTGAATTGAATGGAATTAATAAATCCATTGCCAATAGTCATTTTCAAATCTGAATCACCACTTCCGGAAAGCTAATTTAATAAATGTCACATGGCCGACATTTACAGTGGCATGGGAACATCGGAAATACTCGTATTGACCAAATACATGGTATGAAACCAAGCGTATGGAAATGCTCTTAAGAAATCACACTTTGAAGAAATCACATTTAGCTGAACTCGCTTCGAAAAGGATTTTATTGAAATTATTTTCAACGGCTTTTTAAATGAAATTAAAGAACGCTATTGTTTGTCTCCATTGGGTGCAACGCGCTTTTGATGTACATGTGCACCCGATTTGAAACGCACTATTAGCAACTACTGTAAATCCTGATGTCATTATGTCAGTCATTTTTGCGCGGCTATGGAGGGGAGGAGGGCAAAAAGAGGGTAGGAGGGGAAGACAGAGGAGGATGGGGAATTAGGGAAAGAGAGGGGATGGAAAATTGGCGGGGGGCTGCTTATCAAAGAGGCATTGTACAACTTCATGGATAATACAAAAGTGAATACAGAATCCTAAATATTTTCAAATAGCAAATGACGATATTCAAGTAGCCCTTCCCCTCTAACAGTGTAGATCTAGGTAATTATGTCATCTTGCCTCATAATTTTCGAAATGAAAAAATGGACCTTTTCTTATATACTGAACAATTTTGTACACGTATGGTTTGGGATGAACCGAAAAACAATCAGTCAACATAAACACTTGTGCATTTGTCGTATTCTGAGTAAACACAATTTTCCGCATGTTATAGGTGTCTAATTTTTCAAATGCTGGCTGCATTTTGTTATGTTGTAAATGATTTAAGCCTGTGTTGTAGTTACATTACTTTCTAAATCACATTCATCCTTAATTTACACTTGAAAGAGTAATGTGTTAGAACACTTTAACGAGTATTTTCATGATTATATTTACTTCCATCACAGTATATAATGGGCATGTTATAACTTATCTTCCATCATAGTGTATATGGACATTGTATAACTTCTGAACGTAGGAACTTGGGGTAGGGGGAGTAAGGGGGAGATAACATTCTTATTATTAGTTTTGTATTTATTTTGTATTCTCTTTCATCGTATTGTATATGGACATGTATAACTTCTTAGATTATTAGCGTGGGACCTAAGGGGAGGGAAAGAAGAGGAGGGGGTCAGGTAACACTTTCATCTTTATTTTGTTTATTGTATTCTCTTCCATCGTTGTGAACATTGAAATTGTATGACTATTAGAATTATACCATAGACCAGCTTACAGTATGTGGGATCTGGGGCATAGACGAAATTTGAGGGGAATAAAAGGAAAACTTCCCTCCCACTTAGTCCAAAGTCATATATCTTGTATGGTGATGGTACGTTATCTTGAAGTAATATTTTCATTTCTCCCTACACTTTTGTCATTCCCCCTTCACCCCACACACCCCTTCAATAGGCACACCTATGATCGCGGGTACCTAAAACTAACCTTCTCAGTTACTTAACCTAAGCACATTTTTTGAAGAAAAAAATCATATATGTCTCTTCCACTTTGTCTAATCACTCAAAACCTAGTGCGTCATCGGGCACGATAAGGTGTGAATGCAACTCAGAAGGTTCAATACAAGATCGTGGAAGTATTCAATAATATGTGAATTTAAACATTAAAACAGATCCAAGTAAGCATGGAAGCCATATTGTTCTTATCTATATTCTATAGTGTTGAGGTTTATCATCAATATTTACCCCATCTTTAATTCAAGAACATTCATAGGTATTGGAATGGGTGACTGGCAGGGAGGAAGGGGAGGGGGGAAGTCGATACATGCTGCTTAATTCCAATCATGTAAAGTCGCCCTCAATTACTTTCAAAGGTGCAAGAACTGGTAGAATGTGCGGCCAACTTTTTATTATTTTTATTTTATTTTATCAATTTAGTTTCCTTTTCAAAAGAAAGTGCTTCTTTACTTGTTTCTTTAGGCTCACAAACACGAGGGGAGGATGGGGTAAGGGGGGGGGGGGAAGTAGGGGGGGGGGGTATGTATATGAATTGAAAAGTTTCCCTCAAGAGGTCGTTTCCCCCCAAACACACCCACACGCACACACACACACACACATTTTTCGAGAGATGTAAACACCCTTCACCACATTGAATATCATAACCCACAAAATTAGTATACGACGTCAAGCCTAAAATCGGTAGGATAGCGGGTACTTAAATATGCACGGTCACAGTTACTTCTGACCTATAAAAGGAATAAATGTTTGTTGGAAATATTCGTCAAGGTCTCTCTCAGATTGTCTGTTTAATCAGCAAAGTAGTGCGTCATTGGACTAGATTCTGTTCGAGAAGGTGTGAATGCAACGCGAAAGGTCATATTCAAGATCAGTGAAGTATTTCAGCAAGTCAATTCAAAAATTGAACAATTTTACGCAAAAATGGACCCATTATCTGTAAAAACATTGCTGTTAGATTTTAAGTCACGTAATTTAAATTCTTACAACCTATTTATCAATTCACATATGTACCGACGACTGCACTTTGTAGGAATATTCACTTGAATTTTCGTTTTTTATATATGATAGAGATAATTTGTGGAACCAAAGTATTGAAAGACCTGTGTCAATACCTTATTCCGTTCATAGTTATAACAATGTAAAGAGTAGAGAAATGTTCTTACAAAAAAAGATGTACATGTCCTTCAGCATGGTGATGTCATGAAGGCAATTTCAGCACACTTTGTGTGCATTTCTTATGAATTTAATCAACTTTTTTTTACATCATCGAACAACATTTTTGGTTCATTATAGCTGTATAGATACAGGGTGGAATAAATAATGAACATTTTTTTTTCTTTTTTGGTGTACATCACATTCTCAATGAGGAAAAAATCCATATCATTTTAAAGAAAATACAAAAGAAGTTTTGTTGAAAATGTCTCTATGACATCACAGATTTTGCCAATCAGTCACTTTTGTCCAAATTCAAAAATATTTTAAGATACTGTAACTTCTAAACGGAATAAGATATTAACATAGTTTTACCACCAGTTTGCTTCTAAAAACATTTTCAATTATATATGAAAAAAATAAAAATCTATTGAAATAATCTTTTAAGCTTGAGATGGTAAACAAAAAAGATATACATTCGATGTATCAATGTAAAATGAAACGTGTACTGTAAAAAAAAAAAAAAAAAAAAAAAGCGTACAAAACGGTTAAAGTCATGGCAGCAGTTTTTCCAATGAAAAAACGTAAATTTTGCAGTACTCTTATTCCCCAATGTGACCTTAAATTTAAGTTTGACCGTAAATGCTAGACCTTAAAATTTAAAATTTAGGCCAAGCGTAAATGCTGGACGGTAGATTTATAATACAATAACTGCTCAACCGTGAATTTCAAATACGGTAAATAAATTTTTAAAAAGTTATGGCAGCAGTTTTTCAAGTGCAAAGACCGTATATTCTATGGTGCATGTATTACCTAATTTAACCGTAAGTCTATCGTAAATTCTGGACCGTAAATATTATGTTGAAAATACAAAAATGGAACTTGACATCATCACCAATTTTCACTCATATATGTAAACAAAGATACAACATTTAAATACTACCTAAAACATACCACACTCAACGCACAACATTAAACATATAGCCTTAACATTACATTCCACTCATCATTATCTAATCAATGATCTAATGGAGTGCGTCAACAAGCCATTAGACTTTTAGTGATGAATGATGACGGCATTAAAATCTACCAATGAACAGCAAAAGTTGTAAAACCATGACGTTTTGTTGTTCTGATAGAAACATCTTGAATTATAGTATGATAACATCTTATCACACTTGTGTACCCTACTCGAGAAATTCACAATATGTAATAAGATGTTTTAAAAACCAAATAACCCTAAAAACTCTTTAAAACATTTTAACCAAACAGACCCAACTGTTTGAAATCATCAAAAATTAACCTGAGGCGCTGAGGCGTGCTATACATGAACTGCTTGACAGAATTCTTTGTACTGGCAAATTTCCCAGTGCTTGGCAAATTGGAATAATAAGTCCCGAATTCAAGAAAGGGGATAGAGACTTACCAAGTAGTTATCGGCCTATTACATTCTTGTGTGCTTTAAGCAAAGTATTTACAACAATTTTTATGTAGGAGACTATGTGACTGGCTCTCGATTCATAATATCCGTTCTCTTGCTCAGGCAGGTTTTCGAGCAGCCTTCTCTACAATTGATAATTCCTTTGTACTTCACACTGTCATTTCTAAAGCATTGAGTAAACCACCGCGGTAAACTTCACGCCACTTTTGTTGATTTTAGAGCCGCATTTAAAAGCATCAATCGCAGTTTTTTATTCAAGAAAGTTTATAATATGGGAATGAGGGGTAAATTTTGCGAGATACTTATATCAATGTATAATAATAGTGAGTCATGTTTGAAGACAAAGGACGGTCTTACCCCAAAATTTTAATGTGCGAGAGGTTTGAGACAAGGTTGTAATCTATCCCCGTACCTATTTTTACTTTACATCAATGATATTGAAGAACGATCGAAGTCACGACGACGACGAGTGAACACACAATTACAATGGCGGGGTTATCACCTGCGTATTCGGTTATGATAGTAACAATGTTATCACGAAACGCTTACTACGACCTGGAAGAGAACACAGGTACGACGTACGGACATACATAACATCGACAACCAAGTCAATGTCCACGGCCTATGATAACCTACTTGTGGTGCACTGGCGTAACACAAACACTAGAGGAATTCTTATAAATAGCAATAATGTATGTTGCCTTCCTTGTGCAGATGACTTCGTTATCTTTTCAGAAAATGTTAATTCCTTGCAAAGTTTACTGATGTTTTCCAAAAATATTGTGAAGAGAATAATTTGACTGTAAACTCGGATTAAACGAAAGTAATGGTTTTTAGAAAGGGTGGACACATTGCAGGAAGTGAACGTTTTTATTCTAAAGGTAAAATGATTGATTACTTAGGATTAAATTTTATCGTCAAAATCCCAAGTTCAACAGAGTTCAAAGTCTAAAGCTGCTTTTGTTCAATTTTAAGACAATTTTGTCTAGAACTATAATTGATTTACCTGTAGGTGATATCCTTCAAACTTTTAATCATAAAGTAATGCCTATTTTAAGATACGGTTCTGAGTTATAGGGTATCACCCCCAATAAAAGTACAATAAGAGTTTACAATTCGTTTCATAATTATGTTTTAGGTTAACCACCAAATGCCATAGATATTGTAGCTCTAGGAGAGCTGGGTCGTTTTCCCTTTAAAAGTCAAATAATACTAAAGCAGATAACGTATTGGTTAAGACTTCTTATTCTTGATAAAGACCGGTATCAGACTCATTGTTATGTAGAACAAAGAATATAACAAAGGAGTGCTATCATGGGGACTGTGTGCTAAAAATGTTTTGTATGAAACTGGGTTTGGTAATGCTTGGGAAGGGCAGGAAGAAGAGATTACTACACATTTTTATGAAAATTATAAGCTGCAAGTTTTTGTGTAAATGAACAGAACTGGTTGAGTGATATTAGTTCTAGAAGTTCTTTGCTTTGTTATGCACAATTTAAAACAGAAAGTTATGCAGAGCCATACCTATTATTTCATAATGTTTTCAAACTTAAAAAGTTGGTCACCAAAGTCAGATGTGCTTGCCTTGAAATTGGAATTAACGAAGGCCGTTATTGTAATATAGCTTATGAACAGAGGTTTTGTCAGGTTTGCAATTTAAAAGAAGTTGGAGATGAATATCATTTTCTCTTAATTTGTCCATCCCTTTCTGAAACCCGCTGTAGATTTATCCCAAAATATTTCTTTTAACCCGCAACTAGAACAAAATGTAATACTTTATTAGCAGCTAGTTCTAAATACTTATTTTTGCTGTTACCTCACTTTATTTTTACTCGCAATGGAAGCACCACGTGTGTTTCATTCTCTTTGGTTATTGAGACAACGGCCAGATGGCCTAGCGTACTGAAATAAGTTATATTGTATTTTATTTTAACATATAGCTTGAAGCACCACAACAGCAGTTTCCTTGAAACTGGAAGCATTTGGGCCTAAACTCTAATGATTGTTTTTTTGTATTTCTCTTTGAATTTTAGGCCCACTTCTGTGTAAATTCACACACAAAAACTGGCGACAAATATTCTTTCATAC
The DNA here is from genome assembly GCA_020152595.1 of Chiridota heheva. Classification (NCBI taxonomy): domain Eukaryota; kingdom Metazoa; phylum Echinodermata; class Holothuroidea; order Apodida; family Chiridotidae; genus Chiridota; species Chiridota heheva. The sequence continues at coordinate 128,514 of JAIGNY010003995.1, read as the reverse complement.
AGCTTTGAAACTGCATTGACTAAATGTAACTGGTGCTTAAACAAAGACGCTAACATATATCCTTGATGAAATTTTACTGCATGAAAAATTAGAATCTACTGAAACCTCACCGTGTACTCTAAAACCTTACTGTCCACTCTCAACTTCTCAAACCCCAGCGTCCATTCTACAACTCACCTTTCACTCTAAAATCCATCCTTCTCTCAAAAACATCCTCTCCTCTAAAAACATCCTTTTTTACCTATCTGTTTTCCACTCACCTTCGAACCCTACTCATCTACGGATATACTGTGACTGAAAGTAAATCTCCCCACTCATCTCAACTCATCCTGCATAATACATAAATTAGCACTTAAACATTTTACTATTTGTACACCTTTACCTTGTACAATGCTTTGAAGAACAAATTAAAGATATTTACACACATATTTACATAGCTGCTTCAAAATACCCTCTCTCTATAAAGTATTTTCTGTACTTGTGCCTTACTTCATGCATTTACAAAACACACCCGCAAAACATATTTTACAAAAATTCATGCGGAAAACCTCACACAGTAACTTATGCATACTTGCAAAAGCACATACTCATAAAAATACACTTCTCAGATTTCATATTTTAAAAAAGGACATCAAACAGTAATGTATGTACCCAACATATGTCATTTTTTTACATAGACTAACTTTAAAGTTTAAGCAAAAACACAATCCCTTTTTTACACTAAACAAAGACTATAGAAAGAGGTAGAACGTTACAAGTCAGTTTTGGCTAACAGTACCTTAAGATTAAGGAGAACTAGAAGAGTAAATACCGTCATGGTTCGCATGCCAATGCAAATTGACACCCATATCATATGACCCAGCAAATTATGAAAATGGCATCTCACACTAAGTCCTTCATGGCATCCCACCCCATGTCCCACATGACATCCCATAGGCTCTATAAGAAGTCTCATCCTAGCTAACAGTCCCTGATTGAGCATACTATGTATACAAGTATCAACTAATATAATAACTTATATGCAAATGACTTGTTGAATAAGAAAAAAGGCGCAGGCAAATAATCATGCCTGATATAGCCCTTAGTGTTTACCGCATGGTATATATTATATCAAATGTCCCGAATGGCCGCCATTCATATCCCACATGGCATCCCTCCCTATGTCCATATGCAGTCATATCCTGTTACACTCCCTGACTGAGCATACTAAATAAAAATCTGGTCAGCTCATATAATGTAGCAAGTTTATGCAATATTTTGAATAATTTCAAATCTCTAGTGCTATGAGAGAGATGCTTTAGGATTCCTGAAAAATATTGGAAAATTATATCATTTTACAGTATTTTCTAAGAAAATATTAAATCTTTTGTAGACTTTTTAAGGAATCTAGTCTTCAATCTGTCCTAAGTATCTCTGAAAAACTTTAAGATTTTGTAAGGAAATCTTAACCTTCCATAAGGATATCTAAAGAAACTAACTTTTAGGAACTGAAGAAACTAACATTTTTTGAATGATTCTAAAAAAAAACTAACATTTCTGCCAAAATCTTACGAAAAACTGTGGACGACTGGACGAAATCGCCATTACATAGGTTCGCATAATGCTTCGCATGCGAACTAAAAATGGCTAGTAAATTTCAGCAAAAGCGCACTTTTACTTCGGAAAACTTATCAGCACTCGTATATGTTATACATGTATTAAACTCTTAATTTACAGAAAGCACCATCATTGTTTTGCATAAATATTTCTGTGTTCATATTATTTACATTGCATTATATTATGTATGTATAGAATTTGTCTGCAATTATTGGAAAGCAAGAGTTTTAGAGGAATAAACATTTCCTTGGCTTCTTTAATCCCTGACTAATTTTTGTAGTATACAGTTGACAAAGCAGGCAAGTTTAAGGCCTTCCAAAGAATACTGTAAACTCAAGGTTCAGTGAATACTGATTTTTATATGTGAAAATAAAAAAATAGTAATATAAAATTTTGATCAATTTACAGTCTTCAAAAGTAAATTCAAATTATGTACAATTTTGATTAATTTACAATCTGTCATTTTTGTTTTTCAGGCTTTGACAAAAAAATTGGCAAGAAAACAGATGCATATAAAACTGACTATTTGTATAAAACGTTTTACTTAATCTTTTCTTGTAGATTCTAAAAGTTGGCAAGTGTGAGGGTGTGTCAGCCTGGATAGTACAAACCTTATACAAACCAGTGCCCACAGGGTGTTTAGATCAAAACCAAATTGATCACAGCAGATGTTAAAGCTTCATACTGAATACATACATAATACCATGAGACTTACTGCAATGACATATAAAAGAGTAATTGATCACTTTCACGTTTGAGATATGCCATAAAAATAATGTATTATTTTGGCAGAGGTAAACTGACACATTGTTATTCAGTATGAAGCTTGTATGCTTCCTCCTGCCAAATGATAAAAAGAAAAAAGAAAATTAATCACATATGTGCATTAACAAATCAGTAATCATCATCGTCATCATCATCAATAGTGAGACTGTTGCAGCCTTGGTAAAACCAATTACATGCAACTAAATTTTGTTTAACCTCACTATCAGTCTCCGACGTTTCATCACTATATTCACTGGGGCTACTAGAGTTAGTTTCGCAGTCATTATCACTCTCCAGTTCAACAGACATTGCATCCTGACTTAAAGTTTCATCGCTGGAAGGTAAGTTACAGACAACATTTTGAGGTTGATGAATGTTTTCAAAATTTGTGTATAAACAGAACAAAGTGCATATTTTGCCAGCCTTTTTGTATTTGCACCACTTCCTGGTGCATCCCTTACTGAACTTGCACCCTTCTTTTAAAGACTTCACATCAAGTCAATTTTCTGCAGATTGACTTCTGTGTCCCAAACAACTTGAATGTTACCATCTTTAATAGCCCACCCAAATTCTACAATATTTGGAACCGATACATTTAATAGACCAGCCTGAGCCCACAATTGAGCAACCTAACAACACCTTTGCCAATGAAGCTTTAATGCATCTACTGATGACATCCACTCAGAGTCACCTGAAATACAATGAAAATGCCCGTCCCTTACAGCATTTAAAAAGTTGACGTGATTCTTAAGAGAAGATTTATTTGGTAAAGATAAGTTTAAAAACACTTCACGGGGATTGTCATCATTGAAAGCACTACAGTATTTCTTGAAATAAACAGAACCCACAAGGCGATAATAAGAAAGCAACCCATTTTCCCACAAGGATGCATCAAAGTCGTTTAAGCCTCCAACACTGAAGTCCTAAAATGAATTCACAGTCCCTTTAAAAATATCAATAAATGCCTTTTTGGACTGTCCTTTGAAAAATGATGTATAGTCACATCCGCTGCAAATGTACACAAGCTGCAAAAAAGGGGAATGAGTTGAAAATCTTCAACTTTCTGTACAGCCATGTCAGATTTGATGGATTTAATATAGCAATTCATGTGCAAATAAAGATTATCAGACTTGGCAGCTCTAAGCTGCACATACACATCTTTCGAGTTTAGTTGCACCATAAGAGGCAAACCAACATGAAATGTGTGACGGTCGGGTGAGTAAATTACTACCCTGTGGCAGGTTGATTTTAGGGCAACACATGGACCACTCTCTCTATCACTATAAAGTAATTCACAAACACTTTTTTGCTTAGGCATAGTTATTAATTGTGATAACAAAATCAGTAGCACATTAAAAATATTATACAATGATACATTTGTTTTAATTTCTAATCTTTTCAAAATTCCAATTAAATAAGTAAATTATTATTAGGTACAGTATAGTCTCAAAAACCTTAGTTTTGGAGCCAAGATAAAATGTACAGCTCAGGTGTCACATAGGTCTAGTTGTATTCAACATAGGCCTACACCTTCCTCAAATCTTAGCCTTCAAAGCCGGATAAATTATTAATCAAACAAGTAGGCCAAGATTTAATGTGATGTGATGTATGTCAAATGAAAACAATATATTTAACAAACTCTATCATACGTAATCCGCCAAATGTCTTCAAGTTATCACAGGATTAGCAGAGTCTATATGTAACTCTTACAAATAAACGTTAACAAAATATGAATCTTTTCAATTCATTTTTTGAATGATTTAAATTCTAGGCCTAATTTTTAGACCATAACAATCTCAGTGGGTGACGGGTAAACCTACTCTATTAGGATTAACGTTAAGACTATACTATTAAGAATAAATGATAAACTGAGAACCTTTCAGTAACGTTAAGCAAAATATGACATGAGAAACTAGGCCCCGAGTACCTTGGTCATCCTCAGTCAGAATCACATTTTTGATTTTTTAGTCTGGCATGAGTTAAATCAATCATCAGTAGGATGTACTGAAGACTTGGTACTCTAACTAATAAAAACAGTGTTGGGTACACAATATTTGATAAGAGTAAAAAATACATACAGCCTACCTTTCATAAGTTAGACCCAACAACATAAGCCTACGTTATAAAAGCATACAGCTCAAAGTCTGTAAGTTACACATTATTCAGGCCTAGGCTACACACGAACGACGTTAGGCCTAACGTAACTTACACTTAGGCCTACACACACTGCAGTAAGTTACAGTGCAACTCATTGCGGTAAAATTAAACAAGGCACTAAACTGTATGCTCGTGAAAAAGTAATTGTTTATGCATGAACTTTAAAAAACAAATTCTGCTCCATATCTTTCATAAGTAATCTTTAACATAAATATCAAATCTGGGAAAATGATGATTTAATACGGCTATATTTTTAGTGAAAAAGTACCATAAATTATCTCTGTCGGTGTGCTTTCGATGAAAGCGTATCTTGAAAGGAATGACCCTTTTCCTTATTTTACAGTCAAAAGTTCCCAACTTCACCACTATTTAGGAGGAATAGACATATATGGAATGACTTCTTCTAAATTTAGGGAAATTTTAAGCCACATGAATATGTAAGATTTGATTTACAAAGTTGTTTGACATAGCAACAAAGCCACTCCCGCCATTCGCGACCACGCAGAGAAATGAACTTCAGGTTTCGTGACCCAGTCAATGAAAATACTGGAGTAACTGTCAAATATTGAGGTAAGATTCCCGAATTTTTTAAAAAGTGCCCCGACATAACGTTCATTTGGATCTTGAGACCATAAGGGTCCGAACATTGGAGCTGTCACAATTATATATATATATAAATATATATATATATATATATATATATATATATATATATATATATATATATATATATATATATATATATATATATATATATATATATATATATATATATATATATATATATATATATATATATATATATATATATATATATATATATATATATATATATATATATATATATATATATATATATATATATATATATATATATATATATATATATATATATATATACATATATATATATATATATATATATATATATATATATATATATATATATATATATATATATATATATATATATATATATATATATATATATATATATAAATTATATATATATATATATATATATGTATATATATATATATATATATATATATATATATATATATATATATATATATATATATATATATATATATATATATATATATATATATATATATATATATATATATATATATATATATATATATATATATATATATATATATATATATACAGTGGCGTAGGAACCATTTTTTCTTGAGGGGAAGGGGAAGGGGAAGGGGGAGGGGGCTGAAACTGGTCTAAAGTCTGTTGTGTTAAAAAAAAAGAATGAATAGATGGGTCAGGATAAATAGAAGGAATAGGATTATTGAGTGTTAGTACCGTACCAGTGTAAAGCGTTTTTACGGTAATCCTATATCAAAGTAATGTGTATTTTTGTGACAAAAGGCGGTGACTTTTGTGGTAATTTCCGTAATTCTTTTATTTGATTTTAAATGTATGATTGAGAGTTAATGATTTTATGGCTAAAAATTTTGCAATGAATTTGAGGGTTTACTTTGGTGTTATTCAAACTTGTTCGTTCCGTGACAACTTATGCATTTTGTGTTCAAAATTGTTCTTCAAGACATATATTTGTAAATGTTAACAGTAGCCCCGAATGTTGTAATTGTTATACATTTTCCGTGAAATCCCCGGCGTAGGCCTATTTAAATATTTGCCCGTGAATTTCCGCATTTAAATATATCAAAAGATATTGTGGATCTGAGTTTAAGTCGTAATTATGATAAAATTCCATTTATGTATTTCTTTGAAAATTAGTTTCTATTATCTAATTGATTGATCAAATATTTCTCTTCCAATAATAATAAGAATACTGTAAAGTAAAATTTACAATAATGTTTACCAATGTGTTTTTAAAACTTATATTTGAATTATGCAAAATTGGCGATTAACTTTCAAAGAAATATTGTATATAAAGATTAGTACAAGAACTGCTGTGATGACATCACAACTTTGTGACTAATACTCAGCATAAAGGTCAATTTTTATGCAGGCACTAGTTATTTTTCAATACCTTTCTCTATAGCATTGAAAAATCAACATCAACATGTTTTTTTAACAATAAATTTCTCTCTATCAGATACACAAAGTCTGTCGCATTCAGAGGAAGTAAATTATGCAGCATTTTGTTTTACTTAAAAGCGTTCAACATCTTGATTATTAATATTTTATCATTTAAATATGTGAGAACCTTTAAAAAGTCGAAACTAAAAAAAAATGACTGTTCATACAGAAACAAATTTGAATTGTTCTAATAATGAGATTTATAATTACGGAAAATTGGTATATGTACAAAATTAGGCACACTTTGAATCAGTCAAAAGGCAATAATTTTTTGGCTATATATAGGTCTAATAAATTAAATGAAAAAGGTTTTTGTGTTAAAAAACTTGATCAGTAAAATCATTATTTGACACATAAAGATTTTTCCACACATAAATTTATGAAGTTTTTTTCTCCAGAAGTGTACGCATGGATCCATACCCACTGAGAACCTGGATAGTTATACAATTACCCATCTTAATCATTATGAAGTTTTTTCCCCCTAGAAGTGTACACATGGAAACGTGCCCACCGAGAATCTAAGGAGAATTATTCAATTATCCATCTTAAGCATTTTGTATTCTTAAAACTATTACTATTCTTTTATGATTAATACGTTTTCAATTTGTATCTTTTATTGTAATCATCTTATGCAAATGTAATTACAAATGGTAATTATGAAGAAAAATAAAGTTCACAATCAGTTTTTATCCAAGTTTATATTCAAATATATTCAAATAGCTATGCAAATTACGTATTGCGATTTCGATTGACGTAAAAATTACGGTCACTACCTTAAAGTGTATTTTTCTTAGACTGTTAGTGGTTATTTACGGTCCTGAACAGTACAAACCCACCCTGAAGTCTCTATCTCAGCTTTTACGGTCAAAGACCGTCGCACAAAGAATACGGTTTTTACCGGGTTTTTGTTTTACAGTGTATGCCATTGTGATTAGGAACTACACAAATACGTTAACGGGATAAGCGCCAAGATGTCATTAGGCTATAACTTCAGATTAAGTCAATTTGTGTTACTTTTTACCACAAAAAAACATTAAGCAGATCTTTTAAGTTACACCTTTATTAAGTTCTAAACTTTAAATAAATTGTCTGGTTCGTACCCTCGATCGAGAAAACAGTTCTGTTCTCCCGATAGGGAATCCTTTACAGAAGTATCCCACAATGCAACTATCCAAATTCAAAGTTTATATAGGAATAAAGTAGGAATCAGACACATTTCGAGCTCGGGAAAGTTAACCACTGCGAAGAGTTCAAATTTTTCTTCACGATTTAAAATAATGGCATATAAGTTATCTTTTCACCAAGCGCTTTTAAAATTCACTGTGTGGTTTTCGAGAAATTTGAAGAAAAGTTATAAATTCTTATTATGTGCTACCGTTAGGCAGTCGCGTTTTAACAAGGTTTTCTGAAATTATAAGAAAGAACTTGGGGATTTGTAATTTTTTTAGCAATAACTACATGATAGTAAGGAAGTTATTTTACTCTTGCGAAATTGAACATGAACAAAGCAAACTTTGTTACAAACCTTCAATGAAAGGACTGATAAGCGTCTGTGACTGAGACTTCACAATGAAAATGGCGGCTTCCATATACTAATGTAAGCTCAGTGTGCATGCTTTAGTCTCCCGATCTGGGGACTTATCGAGTCCCCCGATCGGCGATACGAACCGAAGTGATAAGCCTGCAGGGCGAATCTATAAAAGTAACAAGGAGTGGCTTCTGGTTGTTAAAAAAGGGGCACTTTTTGAAAAGTGGGGGCTTGAACATAGACGGAAGTTGGGGTGAGCCAGGTGAAACTTGACCACTTCCACTTTTTTCTTCTTCTGAAGGTATAATTTTGTGTGCTGATGCCACACACACACACACACCCACACACACACCCACACACATACACACACTTTTCACTTTTCGGCCACCCACTAGGCAAATCCGGACTATGAATTTGAGATTGGGGAGCCAGGATCAATGTTGGCGATTGCTCATCAGGCGAATAGTTGAAATGCCTGCTTTTGAGAAATTATTGGAGGCAGTCCGTGTCGGTGTCCCTGGTGTTCTGATCGCATGCTTTAATTGTGTAAAGTGAATACTATATGTAGCACGAAATGTATGGTACATCGTTTGTTTACTATATATGATTTGTGAGTGAGTGGATCTATATTTGGTTTTAATCTTCAAGAATAACCTAGAATAGTTTCATATAGCTTTAAAAAGGGCAACTCCTGCTCCGGTCCGCCCTCAACTTTCAAAAAGAAGCCTCCTTCCCCCGCTTTCCCCCAATGCCCTCCCCCCCCCCCCTCCGCTCGCCCACGTAATTCCGACATCGCTCTTTCCATGTCATCATGATGATGCATTCTTTAAAAAACATTTCTAATCTTTGTATTGTATTGTTGATAATGTCGAATTGTATTTTATATTCGTGTCCCTACTTCTTAGATAATTATGTTAGGGAGAAAGCCAAAAAGCGTGAATAGAATAGAAGGTTTATGATATAGTTCTTGTATTTGTATTGATCAATGCACAGACACAATAGCCTGCGTTGAGCGCTGGCAGGCTGGTGATATTGCGACAGTTTTTCCTGAGCGAACTACAGCGAGAGGTCACGGAATAATACTACGCATGCGTGCGTGTTATCTCCGACCTAGCTTATTGCCTGGAAAGAAAGTGAATATAGAGATTTCAAAACATTGCAGGTCAACGGTCATTGAAGGTTTGTAAGACTAAAAATATCTGCAGGATCTGGAGTATCAAATTATAAAATGGCTGTACTTCAATTATCTTAATGTCAAATAATATCATAATATCAAATATCATAATGTCAAATAATATCATAATATTAACATTTTACAAAAGGAAACTCAGCGGACACCTAACAACGTTTAGCTACAAAACGTCTTAAAAATTGAAGAAATTTGCCCACAAATTGATGAATAGTTTACAAAATAAAGAAAATTTTCCCGAGAATTAAATGAGATTACCCTAAAATTGAAGAAGATTTCCCGAGAACATTTGTTGGAAGGGACCAGTGCAATTGATCCGTTTGATAATGGGCATTTTTTAGCCATGGGTCAGGTTACTCTTCTCACGCCCTGATATTAGTTCATACAGTCCAGTCCACGCTCCCAATTGGGTTCAAATCTCTCTATAGAAATACATAATTGTAAAATAGCTTCAAGCCAAAGGTAGGAAAAATGCATGTGAAATATTCTAATATTTTGGTGCAACAGAACGATAAAATAATTTTCTCCATTTTCACGAGCATAAATTTGGCTTTCACCGGGGAATTTTAAAATAATCTTTAAAAATTCATTTTAATAGTTCCTGAAGAGTTGATTTTACAATTAAGTCTCTGGCAAAAGCTCAAATTGTACACAAAAATATTCCAGACATATACATTTCAGTATCATTTTCAAAGTGTACAACTTTAGAATAACAGAATTTGAAAAGTAAAAATACAGCTGAAATTTTGAACAGTTCAAACTATGGTCACTGCGCATGTCTCAATCTTTCGATCAGGAGATCTACCGATAAGGAGCGTGGATTGGACTGTTATAGGTTGAATGACATCTTCCAATTCCATGTTTAAATGAAGCTATAAAATCAATTTCAAGATATTTGTAAGGGTTGCAGCAAAGTTCATTTAAATGAAAAGTTCATTTAAATTTGGAAGTTCATTAGGTTGCAAACAATGAAATGATAATCTATGTTTGGCATTAACGACCGAACACTGTCATTGTTTTATTATTAGAAATCGCCACTGAGTATATCTGGTTATCAGCTCGATAAATAATTCTTAGCAGGCAGCCAGGTGTAAAAAGTTGTATCAGTTTGATATACTTTCTGGTATTAGTTTGTTAATATCTACAAATTTAAAAAGTTGATATAAAATTAAAATTTCTCTGTAATATGTCATGTCATACATATTATCGTTCAGTATAAAGTCGACTATAGCCGTAATATGTGTTATTGTCTCATCATATGTGTCAGTAGTTACTAACCATAGCCAGTTCGGTTCGTACCGCCGATCAGATACTCAATAAGTCCCCCAATAGGGAGACTCAATCATGCGCACTGAGCTTACAGTGATATATGGAAGCCGCCATTTATTTGTATTGTGAAGTTTCAGTCAAAAACACTTATCAGTCATTTCATTGAAGGTTTGTAACAAAGTTTGTTTTGTTCATGTCCACTTTTGCAAAAATAAAACAAAATCGTTACTATCACGCAGTTATTGCTAAATAATTGTCACAAATCCCAAGTTATTTCTCATTATTTCAGAAAATCTTGTAAGAGCGCGACTGCCTAACGGTAACACATTACTTATCACTTTTCTTCAGATGCCATTTGTTCAAATCGTGAAGAAAAAGTTGAACCCTTCGCAGTGGTTGAGTTCCCCGCGCCAGAAATGTGACTGATTCTTATGTTATTCGTATGCAAACTTTAAATTTTGATAGATGCATACTTCTGTAAAGGATCCCCTATCGGGAGAACAACACTCGGGGGTATGAACCCCAATCGGGGGTATGAACGGGACTGATAGCCGTAATATTTATTATCATATTACAGCATCTGCCAATAGTTACTAACCATAATTTTGTCAGTATTTACCGTGCCAATTCCCGCCCTTGTATCTGACGACACTTGAAGCAAAGGTATAGTCCCATGAATACATTCAGAAGCGCTGCTGGTGACGTCACTTCCAAATTTCAATTTCTCATATTGATCGCGAGAAATCTGCGATGTTGTCAATCACACATCTGCAGGACCGAACATAGGGACCTGCATTTGTTATCGATAACATTTCAGATTTCTCGCAATCAATAAAGAAAATTGAAAAACGGAAGTGACGTTAACATCTTGGCGGCATTCACTTTGAAATTAATTTATGGGACGATACCTTTCCTTTGACTTTGAAACAATGAAGCCCTTTAAATATGTTTTCAGAGATTAAATAAAATATCCGCGACCTAATTTTCGATGACCCTAATATGTTCTGTTTCGCTCGGAACATTGCTGATTTAAGGGAATGAATCTTTCATGCAGTAATTACCGACAAAGAGACCCAATTCGGTTGCAATAATATGTTTATAGGAAGTTAAAGAGAAACCATAATATGACAATTGTATGGATAAATCATTCTCTTAGAATTCGAAACAATATTTTAACGAAATACTATAGAATGTATAGCGCCATGTTCCCATAATGCCCTGCGTATTCTACATACCTTGCTATGTCGACGATTTTAAATTTAAAATGTTAGCATTGGAAATAAGGGAAATGTGAATATTTTCTTATAGTAATGGGTTCAAGATGGAGAACATTTCGAGAAAATATATAGCGACTAAAATAACAAGATTTGTTACTCGATATTCCGAGAGATGCACTCCAACGAGGGTTCTATATATACCATCGATCTAGGGTTTTTGTTGGCCGTGGAGGCCGCCATTGATGAGGATTTTTCATGATGCAATATGATCCTCATTTAGATTGTCAAAGTATGTGAAACTAATATCTGAATTGTGAAAAAGATTAGATGTTTGTGATCCAAGGAACCTGCCTTAAGCAGTTAAGTCAGTGATCATGATCGTCCTAGAAAAGTTATCCAGATCAGTGTTCATGTTTACCAGCCCAGTGTGTAGATATTATACATATCACATACGAATGGAATAGGAAAGTATGGCTTACATGTTAGGAACGAATAGGCCTAACATCATGGAAAGTCATACATAGTATCCGTAGTGTGGATATGTAGCAATAGTACACTCTTTAAACACAATGGTTAGATTTTCCTGGTTATTCCATGAGTAACACAATTTCCTGGTTACTTTAACCACGAAAAATGTTAGACTGCATGCCTGCTGGTAAAATACTCGGAGCAGGCGCTGTCATGACAGTGCAAAAGTCGACATCTAACCAGGAAAGTTTTAACGCAGAGATTTGTTGCTAAGTAACAAACATTCCGGATCCTCATGTGCACGTGCACACTGGAGACTAGCTGTGGAAAGGTAATACAAGTTCCGTTGTCGATGCTATTACATTTACTGCAGGAAGCCAAAAGAATGCTACTGAAGACATTATAAAGTATTTTCGAATGTAACCAGTCATTTCTTATCGGAATTAAATTGCCATGCATTTGATAATAACAAAGATATTAATCGAAACATTTACCAAGAGATGTCGCTACTTAACATTATGCTTGGTACTCGTTGGATTACATCTACATTACAATACAATACTGTACAACCACTTGAGTACTATTCAATAATTATATGCATGGCAATTTAATTGCAAAAAGAGTTTCCATCCTATCTTAAAAGACACTCAATGTTGTAGGTTTTTATTCTTTATTAGATAATAGCAACACATTTACATGGATATTTCGTCGGGCGAAAAATGACAATGACGAGGATAAAGTGTCAAAATTAACCCCATTCATTGCTACAATTGACAAGGAATTTCCTGGTTATGACCAGGAGCAGTGGTTAACATTATTGACCAGGAAATCCTAGTCATAATAACCAGGAATATGCTGGTGACTCCGTGACATTGAACCTGCTTGAAATTAAAAACCTCGTGGTTGAATTTAACCAATGTGTGTTTTTAGAGTGTACATTTGTATGATTAGTATATTCCCAGGATATTCTTTACCTCCACTACTCACCACCTTTCCAACTCACCACTACTCTCTTTCCAATATCCACAGTTTGAAGAAAAAAACTTTTGTTTAGTATTTGATTGGTAACTGATTATAGAAATATATTACAAACAGTTCACGTTAAATATATATATATTTTTTTTTACAAATGTCACATAACCTGAAATTATATTATAACGTTTACAAATTAAAATGGGGATTAGTAGCACATACGAATATAATCCTTTAAAAGACAACACTATCACTGAAGTCCAATAGTTTAGTCCTGCGTCTTCTAAAAGGGACACTGGAAATGTAACTACAGTATAATGCAAATATGCATAACTGTATACGATAAGCTACAAAGATATGGAACGTAAAAAGGTACATATTTATTTACATAGCCATGAAGTATATTCACATAGCTATAGAACATTTATATAGAGCCATGAAATATCTTTTAGAAATGAAATTTCTCTTACATACATTAGCCACCTAATGTGTTCCTTTCGACGTTGCATATGTTGTGGTGACCTTTTCGGAGAATTTGCTGGAAGTTGAGTGAAAATATTGCAAAGCTGAACAAAGTTTCGGAAATTATCGAAAAATATTTACCACAATTCATCCTAACTGTTTGACTTTTGACCAGCTTCTTAAATGATAATGGTAAAAATTCATAAAGAATGCTAACAATAATTGTGTATTATGTAGGCTACTGACAATGCGATTAAAAACGGGTGATTATTTCTGTTTTACGTTCGCGATTAGCTAGCTAAATCCGTCCGAGAGACATCAGGCCCATTAAGTCGGTGCTTACCCCCGGTTTCAATGGCGCAATTTGACGAGATTACATAACTCCCCCTAGACTTGTCGCCGGTCCGTCCAGCCACAAATGTGGGCGCCAAAGTATACATTAGCCCTCACTTTTGTCATGATTTTTTGAAATCTTTAATAATATTTTTGTAATATAGAAATGAAGTAAAGGTATATATCAACTGTACTATTGTTCAGCTAAGATTCATTTTTCTAAAGTTCCGTTGAAAATTTTCAACTTTTGAATTGCAACAAAGTATGCAGACAATATTTATTTGGGAATGATTTCCGAAATTTGAAGATAATTGCCTCAAAAAGGGGCGTACTTATGTGACCACCCCCCGCCCAAAAAATGATTTACTGTTGCTAAAATCTTGCCGTTTTTTGGGAAAAGCTTCCACTTTTCGTGAAGTTTAACGATTACAGGCTGACAGGTTGACAGGTATGGCGTTTCGTTTGGGGGAGATGTTCCATCTAGGCTGTAGCATGCCGGGTAGATTCATAGGATTTTCGAGAAGGAAATTGGGATCAGCATTTTTATTATACAGTAAAATTAGAGTTTAATCAGGACTGGTTGTGTTGAAGTGAATATGTAAAAGTATGTGTAGAAGTGAAAGATCTTTTAACAAGATGAAAGGAGGCAAAAAGCTTTTCAAAGTACAATTTGGACAATATAATGCTTTGATTTGGTGAGCGCGATCTACTTGTGATCAAATTGACTAGATACAGGGGCGTCACCAAATCGGGAAGGGGGAGGGGAGAAGTGGTCTATCCTAGTTTTCTCGGGGAGATCGTTCTACAGTAAAAGTGATTTTCCATAAAATTTGCCAAGAACCTTTTGCAGTATGTCGTCAAGGTTGGATTAAACTTCGCTTCTCAATATTGTTGTTTCTATATCATCTTTGTTGAGATGATTTTCTAATGAGTGATCTGAATTTGACCAATTGCAGTAGTGAAATTGTGGCCATTTCATTCACAAATTACTTTGGCTTCTTGAACCATATTTTCTTGATATAAAGAAGTCAGTTAGATTAGATAACTTTCTATGTAGCAATAATATGTATAAGAGCAAGAACAGTGGCGTGTCTAAGGACTGATCCCCCTAAAAATTATGTGTCCCCATTTTATTTTTATCAAAGCCATAAGTAGAATTAAGAGAAATATCAAATGATCATAGAAAACAGAGATGTTGGAATTTTGTATTTGTACCGACTGAATTATTGTTAGTTTTGGACTGAAATTATTGTTTCATTTTGCACCAGAAATCCTCATGTTTGGACCGCCTTCAATTTGGGATCAAAAATCTGAAATTTTGGACCAAAACTCCGCAAATTTGAATTTCAAGACCGCGCTTCAGTCCCACTTGATTCCTGGTTTCGCGAATTGCGGCATTTTATCCATAATATGAAGCAGGAGCGGATTAAGCTTTATAGGCCTTAAGCTGGATCTCCATGACCTCGCCCTTTTGTAAATTTTCATAAATTATAACTTCTTATGACTTTTACCGAAAGCCCTGATCTCATGATCTGATAAACATATAAAGTTCCCTTACTTTCTTTTCAATGAGGATTTTTAAGGCACGCATTGTATTTTCTACACCTAATTTGTCACCTTTCTCCCACCCCGGCAAGGCCCGGGCCTAAGGGTTCAGCCTATGTGGGATAGAGGGCTATCAACCTCTGCTATGAAAGATAAGGTAACAAAATAACCAGCCCCCGTAAACAGTACGGTTCGTACAGTTTTGTTCTCTCGATCAGGAGATCCTTTACAGAAGTATCCCACAATGCATCTATCCAAATTCAAAGTTTGTATAGGAATAACATAAAAATCAGATAAATTTCGAGCGCAAGGAACTCAACCATTGTAAAGGGTTGAAATTTGTATTCACCATTTGAAATAATAGCATATGAAATATATTTTTACCGTGCTCTTTAAAAATTCACCGTGCGGTTTTGAGTAAGTTGAAGAAAAGTTATGAATTCTTATTATGTGTTACCGTTAGGCAGTCGAGCTTTAACATGCTCATCTGAAATTATGAGAAATAAACTTGGGATTTGTGACAATTATTTTGCAATAGCTGCGTGATAGTAACAAAGTTCTTTTATTTTCGTAAAATTGAGCCTGTACAAAGCAAACTTTGACACTAACCTTAAATGAAACGACTGATAATCGTCTCAAATACAGATGCAGCATACTGGGCGGCCTACTGGATCCCTGGGCGGAACGAGCCCAACTCTGCTGCTCGAAAGACAGAGGACCCTTCATTAATTAGCCTATGCTTAACCTTTACTCTACCACGCGACGATATTGTTGCTGTTTTGGGTGCCCCATCTTTGACCTTGCCTTCCGAGCGCATTTAAAAAAAAAAGTGTTGAAAGAGTGAGGGTCCAATGATAAGTGTGCCAACTCAAAAACGTAGGCAGCGTGGTCCCGGTGGGCGTCCCACTTTGTCCCTGAGGCGGAACGAGCCCGACTCTGATGCTGGGAAGACAAAGGATCCTTGAATAATCAGCCTGTGCTTTACTCTTACTCTACCAAGCTTTGTGTGCCCCATCTTTGACCACGCCTCCCTAGCGCATTTAAAAAAAGAAAGCTGGCAGAGCAAGAGCTTATTAATCCGTGACAAATGTGCCAACTCAAAAACATATGCAGCGTGGTCTTGATGGGCGGCCCACTAAATCCCTGAGGCGGAGCGAGAACAACTCTGCTGCTCGGAAGACAGAGGACCCTTCAATAATCAGCCTGTGCTTAACCCTTACTCTACAACGTGGCGATATTATCGCCGTTTTGGGTGCCCCATATTTGACCTCGCCTCCCGATCGCATTTTTAAAAAAGTGTTGAAAGAGTGACGGTTCATTATCCGGCAACAAGTGTGCAAACTCAAATACATATGCAGCATGGTCCCGGTGGGCGTCCCACACAGATTTGTTCCAATGTCTACTTTTCTCCACCAAAACCTTAATATAACAATGAAAATCACCCTTGCTTTCCGACCTTTTTGACAACCATTAGCATACATTAACAACACTTTCATTTTTGACAACCATTTTCAATATTTTATGTGGTGGGTACACTATGGTTTACCAACTTTTGAGCCTATCCAACCAATGGTTGTCAATGGTTGTCAAACATGGGAAAACAGAGAAATAGTTGCAAATGCGCTCTTGTCAGACTACCATGAAAAAGGTGCAATACACTTATGTATCTTATTGATTAAAAAAACCAACAGATAAAGTAGAGAACCACCATTTCCCTGGTGTTTTTTTTTTTTTTTGTAAAAGTATTACTGCCGTTTTGGGTGCCGTATCTTTGTCCCCGCATCACAAGTGCATTCACAAATAAGTGTTGGTAGAGTGGGGGTTCATCAATCCGCGGCGAGTGTGCCAACTCAAATACATGGTACCGGTGGATGGCCCACTAGGTCTTGTAGGCGGAACGAGCCAGACTCTGCTGCTTGGAAGACACAGGACCCTTCAACAATCAGCCTGTGCTTAATCCCTACTCTACCACGCGGTGATACATTACAGAACTCGCCCCTTGAACAGAACTCACTCCTGACTTTCTGTGCCTGTGGCATTTCAGTAACCGCATGTGGCGGTTTGCATTTTCCAGTTTATGTCCAAATTATTCCCTTTCCTGTTTTAACAGAATTTGCCCTCTTAAGGAGTGAAATTTGTTTTAATTGGACAAATTGTTAAAAGATTCAACCTTTAAACATCGAAATAGTCGCTGTATTTCATATTTCCGCGTAAATTCATTTCAAAGTGAAGAAATCAAGAGCAGCATTCCAACAATAAAGCTTCCTCCCTATATAACGGCAACATTATTTTGCTATGTGAGCTCGCAAACATTGGCTTATACATATGTATGAGTTATTTGTTTGGAAGGCGCGGCTTTCCGGGGTTGTTTCTTTTCCAAGGACATGTTACCTTTGGATAGCTCGGCTTGTTCAATTTTGGAGGTATTTTTTCAGCTGATTACTGGTAACAGCTAGGGTACGTAATGCAACAGGAACGTTGGTGTTGCTACACGAAACAAAGAAGACAAGTGCAAATAAGAACGGGCTCATTTTCGTGTAGGCGCCTATGGGAATATATAAAAATTGTATCAAGGAGACCGGAATGGTGACCGCAAAGCGGTGTATAATTTAGGCCTCCTAATATATAGCAGAGACGAACTGGCATGCTTTAGGCCTGATTTTTGGTGCCATCAAATAGCTGGAGATAGCCCAGAGAGCCTCATGTAGAGGGAGGGGAGAGGCCCTGGGAGCAATGTTCAGTCCAACGCTGGCATATACATGCATTTTCAGGGACTGACCAAATTGTGCTATGAAATTTCCCCCAACAGTGAGGTAAAACTTTAATATTTTGGTAGGGTGAGGACGACGGGTTAGTATCATCAATTATGTATATAGGCAACAGGCAGGGCGCACCTTAAGGGGATGGGGTGTGTTACACTCCCTAAAAAAAGATTTTTTTTGGACGAACTCAAATTAATATATATCCCATTTTTTTTTCTTCAAAATTGTTCAGGTTTTCCAATAACCTTTGACTGAGGCTTGGTGGGTAGAAGGGGAGGGGGGAGGGGGTGGGGGATAAATTGCCCCACCAACTCTTTTTGTTACGCCACGTCACTAGAACCGCAACATTGTATACGTGCTTTTCAAGGAGGGGTGTCACACCAATCAGTGGCGGCGGAGCCGGGGGCTTTGGTGCTGAACGAAAAATGTGTGTATGTGTGCAAGGGGATGGGGGTTAAGGGTGGGGTTACAGGGGTTAGGGGGTAGGGGCTAAGGGGGTTAGTTAGGGGTTAAGGGGGTTAGGGGGTTAAGCCTAGTTCCCTGAAGTGTGTTTTAAAATGTATATAATTTAGTATATTTTGGGGTATCACCACATACAAACAAATTTGCTGGCTAAAGCGAGTTGACTGCGTTTTCAGAAAGGATTGTAACCATGAGGAATGCCAAAATCGCAGGGCTTCCAGGGTGAATTCCCCCCTGTTCCCCACTATGGTTTTCCCTTCGACCCACAAGCACCTCCACGGCTCCACCCCTGCCCATATTTTAAACTTTCTGCCGCCCTTGTTAAATGATTAGTTTAGGGGTCAAACAAGTCCATGTTATATGACAGAAGAGAATCAATAGAAACCAAAATGGCAAAGAAAGTGTTCAAAAATCTTCGTTAAGGAGATATTTAAGTTTAAAGTTTAGTGTCTTTCGTGTATAGACACGACTGAAATTCAGACTTTATTGATTAAATCAGAAGGATTTTTATACCTATTTTATTTCTCATTTCCTTTTTGATATCCGCAAATAGAGGCTAATTGGTCCAGGTCCTTCATGACATTAAACGGTCAATAACTCCAAGATTGTACTGGAGAAACCTAAAACAAGACCCTGGAATTCCACGTTTCATTGAGACATATTAATATGCATATACCATTGTTTCCGAACACATTTCGCGACGACTTTTGCGAGCATACAAATTGCGAACATATCTCAGGCGAAGGTATATATTGGGAACGTATCTTTAGCGAGCATATGAATTGCAAATAGATCTTTTGCAACTATTTAAGGTTGCGAAAATGTATTTATCGAATTTTGTTGTTTCCGAACATGTATATTTCGAATATCTATGATTGTGAACATATATTTTCCGAGCATATTTGTTTTCTGAACACATATTCTGCGACCATATTGTTTCCGAACGTTAGTTTAGCGAAAACTTAGTTTTCCGAACTTATATTCTGCGACCGAACATATGTTTTGCGAACATATTTCATGTATTTGGTGGTTCTTTTGGCGTTCCATAGTCTTCAGGGTATAAATGATCCAAGTAAGGGCCCTACGATATTAAAATACTAAGTTTTGATAAAACTACAGCATGATTTGAAATAACATATTGAATTTGAAATTACGAATTTGAATTTGAATTTCAAATCCAGAATAACGAATTCAAGAATTGCTTAAATATATACTTTTTATGGTCCTAATGGGCTTTCCTAATTGCTCTTGAAAAAGTACAGTGACTTGATTATTGCAATGATACACGTTGGTTCAATTCAAACTATTGATGACGTTATTCATAAATGATTCTGTCAAAAGGCATTGAGCTTGAAATCAAACAACATTGTATTTCTTTTGAAAACTAAAGAACAGTTGCCTGGGCAACGGTTTTTATTTTTCACGGACTGGTGTTTCGATATTTGTGTTACAGCAAACTTGAGTTAACTGATCTACCCAAACTTATTTACGAAGGTCAACTATTGGCAAAAGACAGTTAGCATTGACAAAAGACAGTTAGCAATGACAATGAAGCTACCAGACGAAATTGACAGCAATCTCAGGTGAGTCATTCCATTTCCCATACTAAACCGAACAATATACATTTTAACATTTAAAGGTCATAATGTTGTGCCTGTCTAAATATACTTTTCAAAGAGCAGTTTATATGCTGTATAAAAAGTTATATATTTGTTTTATTTTTTATAAAAATGAAGTAAAAACAGGAGTGGACATTCATCTGAGCGCATGAAACTGAACGCATAATTCTTTCCCACAACTGACAACAAGAAAAAATATACATTTTCCAAATTCCAAGTGTGAAATACATAGCATACGTACAGCTTAATGTTAGGCAAACGTCTAGAAGATTAGATTTCTAAGCAACTCTCCAAAGAAATGTGAATTGTGTTATTTTCAGCTAAATACATATGAATATTTATACTAACAGTATAAAAATTAAAACATAGGCCTATTTAATGTTTTTTTTTTTTTTTTTACCAGCTAAGTGAAGTCTTATCACGCCGGTCATTATAGTGTAGCCGGCCTACTGCGATGGGGTTTCTTATTTTCCGCTCCGGATTGTCCAAAATTTCAATGAATAACCTGAATTTTTGGAGACGGATAGTAAATAAATATTCAAAACGTTTTGTCGCTACTTTTTGTTATATACGGTCGCCTTTTTTAAAGAAAATCAATAAAACAGATTATAGGCAGTCTGTTTTGTTCATTTCCTCAAAAAGGCGACGATGAATTTTAAAAAACAGCCGCAAAATGTCTGTAATATCTATTCATTATCAGTCTCCAAAATTTCAGGATATGCAGTGAAATTCTGGACAATCCGGAGCGGAAAATATGAAACCCCATATGCTCAGTGTGGGCTAGTCAAATGTGTAGGCTCATGCGATGGCGTAATACATAAAAGTATCTAATTATTTGGGTAATTCAAAGTACCAAATTTTCGAGTTGCTCCCGGACTGACAGATAGTAGGTCTGTAGATTGCAATTTCAACTTTTCAAGTCTGCGAAATCACACGAGAAAAAAGAAAATTAAAAACGTGTACAATCCTGGACAAAATCTGTTGACATTTTTTCTTTGACCCTTCTACCGGGTGCACTTCAATGTTGGAAGTGAATGTTAAAAGTCGCACGTTCATATCATGTCCCAGCATATAAACGGGTCAGAAAGGGAAACAAATCAAGACTTTTGTACAGGATTGTCAGGGAAATGGAGATAAGGTGTGTAAATTAAGAATTAAAAAATATACAGTTATGCAGTAATGAAGTTGTTTTAAATTGTCGGCATAAAGGTTTTTGTAGTTGTAAAATTTTAAGTACAAAATAATAATAATAATAATTTAAAGTGGCAGGACTGTAGTTCGTTCTATATAAAGTTTAAGTCACAATGTAGATTATTTACGTCACAAGTTAACACTTCGCACAAACATATTATTATCCAAAGGTGGTTGAGGTCAGTATGTATTTTATCAGTATTTTTCTGTCTTTTGTGTAGTTCTCGCCCCGCCCATCATTGTTCATATTGCTTCGACTTGACAGGTTGTTACCCAACAATAGGCAACCTATTGCACTTTATTTTGCACTAGTTTATCATTTTTCGCATTGGCTTGTTTCATGGGCGTTTAAAGCCCAATGTTGCCAAATTGATAATTTGATTGATTATTAGAAAGGTTAGACTAGACATCACGACGCCAGAAGTTGTTGCTTTTATAAAAGCTGGTCTGTAATTAACTAACCAAACTAACACGATAGATAGGGAAAATAAATCACTGAGAGATCACATAGGAAAGGTATCGTCCCATTAATACATTCAGAAGTGAAATTCATTTTCAATTGTTCGTATTGGTCGCAAGTAATCTGCGAAATTATCGATTACACATGCAGGACCGAACATAGGGGACTACATATGTTATCGATAACATCACAGATTTCTCGCAATAAATAACGAAAATTGAACACCGAAAGTGACGTAACCACTTCACTTCTGAATTTATTCATGAGACGATATCTTTCCTTAAAAAAATATATATGTTTCTTAGAAGTGATTGCCAACAAATATAGCCGAGTGTTATTTTTTTTCTCCAAGGATTTTTTCTTCCGACCAAAGAAGCTTTCTTTTTCGAAAGCAAACAGTTCGGTCTACGCCCCGAACGAGATATATCAAAGTTATTATTACCCACACTGCAACTTTCCAAATTCAAATCTCTCTCCATAGAAAAACATAACAGTAAAATAGGTTTAAGCTAAAGGTAGGAAAATACACTCGAAATATTCTCATTGTAATGGTGCAAGAAACAGTGATATCATTTTCTCCATTTCACCAGAGCAAATTTGACTTGCACCAGGTAATTTTAAAGTAATTTTTAAAAATTAATTTGAATAGTTTCTGAAGAGCAGAATTGAAACTTTTAGCCACCAGCAGGAGCACAAATTACACAACTTCATCAGATTCCCAAGGAATTCAGTGGTCAAGCTATTTGCGTACCGACCTGGGGTGTAAGGGGATCTCCCCCCAAAAGCGACGCCGCGTGAAGAGGACAGGGGTGGGAGGGGGTGGTGCAAACACCCACACCTCTCGGCCAGATCGATTTTTTTTAATTTGTTCAAATCCGAGGATAAAGGGATAAAGGGGCGGGGAGGGGGGGGGGGAGGGGTGGTAGATGATCCACTGAAAAGTTATTGCTTAATTCCTTGTAGTGTTTACGGGGGTGGGGGTAGACGATCCACTGAAAAGTTATTGCTTAATCCCTTGTAGTGTTTACGGATATTGGGACAGGGACACAATTCAATCACTTTACTTTTGTATAGCAAGGGCGTGATTCCACAAAACTTTTAGGGCCAATTGCCCCTCCCACTTAATGGTGCCTGGCGCCGCCACTGGTAACCCCCAATCAAAATTTTGTCAGATCATTTTAATATCTGTCGAAATTTTTTCACAAAAGGGACTCGAAAGCAAATATAGCGGCACTTTGGATCGCGTCCGATGGACCTATTGGCAACTCTGCTTCTGTTATACACCCTCGCACGACCAGAGTACCCTACGTACGCCCCTTGGACCGTCAAGCAAGAATATATTGTATGAAAGATACCTTCAAAAGGAACAATGAACAAACAAAGATATATATAAATATATATATATATATATATATATATATATATATATATATATATATATATATATATATA
>JAIGNY010003995.1:90000-100000 GCA_020152595.1 Chiridota heheva | reverse complement strand
TATTGGTTTCAGCAAATGTATCCTGCGATAGTGCTCCATATGATATACTCCAAGCAAGCCCTATTATATTAGCTTATTTTAAAACCATTCTTCCGTGGCTTTTTCACAGCAAAAATGAATTTGAAAAATAATTTTAGGTCAAATCATACTCGTGTGAGCATTGGTAGATATAAAAACACAAAATACATACACCGTAAATTGTGTATCGCGGTATTGGACCGTGGACGGTAACGAAGTTTTTCCCAACTTTTAGCTCTTTCCCAGATCGGTTATTCGTAAATCACAATGGAAAAGTTTGGATCGGTTTTCTTGTTCCTTTCTCTCGGTATTTTGAGAGGTAAGACATATCATAATAGAGTATTTTAATAAAATTGGATAACTTATAATAAGCATGACCCATATTTAGCAGTCACTTTTGGCTCTTTTCCAGCTCGATTAGTAACAAATCACAATGGAAGAGTTTGGATCGGTTTTCTTGTTCATTTCTTTCGGTATTTTGATAAGTAAAAGAAATCATATAAAGTATTTTACAGATAATTGGGTAACTTATAATAACCATGTCCAAGATATAGCAGTAGAACGCAGTTAAGGGACCTTTAGTATTAGGATTTTGGGAAAGAAATATAATCTTTTTTATTAAATAGTTTTAGCTGTATGTTCTTGCTTATAAATCATCATCTTTGTGCATGCTGAACAACTATATACATAACTTAAAAATTGTGCTATTGCAACCATTCAAATACTGTTCCGCTCAGAATGTATACCTCCCTATACATATACCTTTATATGTTACGAATCAAGTCATTTGAAATCCAAATTCCACAGATGGACATATTTTTCTTTAAAACTTTAGTTTTTTTGTGTAATTTTTAATGATATCGAGAAAAAAATATTTCTTCGAGACGCAAAAATTTAAAAACATTTAAAATGTCATATACCCTGTTAGATGGTATTGTTAAATGCTTATGGACGGGCACAAAATAATATTGAGAAGAACATGTATGTAGTTTTCAAGTTATGAGTAATCAAGTTTGATTCCTTTTTAAATATTGAAAATATGATGTTTGAAAAAGAAAACACTTCAAAATGCATGTTTGATTCTTTGAATTTCTCAAAATGCATTTCTTAATAAAAAAAAATATCATCCCTTTTTCAAAGAGAAATGACAAAGGGTTAAAAGACGTTGTATTCACAAAACACAACAATTTGCGCATTTACACATAAATTATAAATTTTAAGAATGATTGGGAAGTTTATTCCACTTAGAATTTTATTGAGGGTATGGCACAGACTTTCTGCACAACTTCAAATAATTTTCATTCGCAAATTAAGTAAATAAAAAAAATGATTTACAAAAGAATATATCAAGAATCCCAGATAATGCATCACAAAATTTACATAATATTGTGCAAATTGATGCCTAATGTTTTTAATCTGTGTAAAATCGTCAATGTTTAGTTGACTGTGATAATGTCTTTTGATACTATAATGGTTTTTAAGAAATTTAGCGTCCTTTATATTATGCTTTCACCCGCATTGGCAAACAAAAATATCTTTAAAAACGATAAAAACCGCAGCACCACCTACTTCTACATTTCCGGCTAATCGCCAGCATGAAGTTAGGACACAGGAGTGGAAACTTCTCGGCGGGTGCTGAAGGGATGGTGGGGGGGGGGTGGAGGAAGAAAGGGGGGGGGAGTGGCTGGAGGGGGTAGTTCTATTTGTTTATTTATATTGAAATCCTAAATGTTCAGTAAAACCCCTCCGTAGGCATAGGAAGGATTATTTTTCATGGTGGCTGAAATTCTTAAACTCCAATTCTGGTTAGAAAAAAAATATACATTCCTTTGCTACCATTATTTTTTTAAGGAAGGTTTTGGAAAATGGTTTGATTTTCTTTCTGTTCGAGCAATTTTCTTCAATTTCAGGGCTATTTTCTTCAATTTTCTGGTAAATTTGTTAAATTTCTTTAATTTGTGGACAATTTACTTCGATTTTTAGTCAAATTTCTTACAAAAATCTACCTGTCTACGATTATACCGACAAAAAGTTTCAAACTCTTGATACCATAACTGGAGGCGTATGAAGTGGGGCGCCCGTTCCCCCCTCCCACACACATCTTTTAGAGGATTTCACCTGTACTGTTTCACACTTTCTGCCCGGCATGAGGGAAGTAAAAATGTAAAATTTAACAAAATTGAAGAAAAAAAGGTCAACTAATTGTAAATAGTAACGAAATTTAGCCAAAATTTTACGACAATGAAGCAAATTTCCCGGAAATTAAAGCAAATTTCCCGGAAATTAAAGCAAATTTCCCGAAAATTAAAGCAAAATTTTCGGAAATTAAAGCAAATTTTCCAAGTAATGAAGAAAATATTCCAAAAATTGAAGAATGCTTTCTGAAAAGGTCGGAAATTTTCGGAATATTTAGGGAGATTTCTCCAAAATGGACATATAAAGGAGATTAATTGGAGATTCATGGATATTAGATTTATACCGGTATAGTTGTTCTGACTGTAACCAGAAATTTTGGGGGTCTGGTACAAAACCTGTTGGGAATTTATGATCCAACAAATTGAAGATTTATTATCTAAAACTGGAGAATTTTACCGGAAAGTGTTGTTCCTCCATGAAGATTAACCGTCTTATGTATTCCAAGATCCACCCTGCGGAGCACATGACTTGCTTTGTATGCTACTGGCAAGCAGAGCACCATTCAAGGTTACTTTCTGAAGGTAGCGTGTGTATTGTGTAACGTTGTGTAATTATATTTCAAGCCATACAGAAAATGTGGGTAATGGATTTTTTTAAAGTTTACGAGTGTGGTTATTTTGTCACCTTATCCTTCATACCAGGGATTAATAGCCCTCTTAGCTGCATAGGCTGAAGCCTAAGGCCCGGGAACTTTCGGGGGTGGGAAAAATCAAGTGTAGAAAATAAATGCGTGCTCTAAAAATCTTCGATGAAAAAATAGTAAGTGAGCTTTATATGGTTATCGGATCATAAGATCAGGGTTTTCAGTAAAAGTCATAAGAACTTATAATTTATGAAAATTTACAAAAAGACCCGGTCATAGAGACCCGGCCTAAAGCCCATGAAAGCTTAATCCGCTCCTGCTTCTATTATGGATAAAATGCCGCAATCCGCGAAATCTTCATCAATGGCGGCCTCCACAGCCAACAAAAACCCCTAGATTGAGGGTATACTTTAAATCGTCGTTGGAGTGCATCTCTCGGAATATCGAGTAGCGATTCTTGTCATTTTAGTCGCTATATATTTTCTCGAAATTTTCTCCATCTTGAACCAATTACTATAAAAAAATATATATTCACCTTTCCGTTATTTCCAATAATAACATTTTCAATCTAATATCGTCGACATAGCAAGGTATGTTGAATGCACAGAGCATTATGGGAACATTCTATTGCATTGCGTTAAAATTTCCTTTCGATTTCTTAGAGAATGAGTTGTCCATAAAATCATCAAATCATGATTTCTCTTTGACTTCCTAAAAAAACACATTATTGGAACCGATTTGGGTCTCATTGTCAGTAATTACTGCATGACAGAATTATTCCATTAAATCAGCGATGTTCTGAGCGAAACATATATCAAGGTCATCGAAAATCAGGTTTTGGATATTTTTTCAATCTCGAAAAACGAATTTAAAGGGCTTCAATGTTTTAAAGTGAAAGGAAAAGTAAAGTCCCATAAATTAAATCTGGAGTGTAAGCCCCCGAGCTGTTAACTTCACTTCCGTTTTTTCAATTTTCCTTATTGATTGCGAGAAATCTGAGATGTTATCGCTAACAAATGCAGGTCCCTATGTTCGGTCCTGCGCATGTGTGATCGATAACATCGCAGATTTCTTGTCATCAATATGGGAAATTGAAAACCGGAAGTGACATTACCAGCACGGCGGCATTCGCTTCTGAATGTATTTATAGGACGATGCCTTTCCTTTAAGTGTCGTCAGATGTAAGGGCAGGAATTGGCACGGTAATACTGAAAAAATCATGGTTAGTAACTACTAACTGCAGGTGTTGTAATATGATAATACATATTACGACTATGGTTAGTAACTACTGACACATATTATGACACGGTAACACATATTACGGCTATAGTCAAGCTGTGACTAAGCGATAACATGTATGTCAGGACACACTCTAAAAAAAAAATTCATTTAATATCAACTTTAATTAATGAAAAATAACCCATGGATTTTCATTTTCCATATACGATAGAAAAAATTAATAGAAACAAAGTGATGAAAAAACTATGTTAATGTTTTATTCAGTTTAGAAGTTAGAACAATTTAAAGAGTAGAAAAATGTTCTTAAAAACACCTCGTACAGTATAGGTCCTTCAGCTTGGTGATGTCATCAGGGCAAATCCAGCACAGTTTTTATGTATTCCTTATGAATTTAATCACACATTTATCGACCAACTTTTTTGGTTTATTATAGAGATAGGTGGAATATATAATTTACAAGAAAACATTTTGGGTTTTTTAGGTGTACATCACATTTTCAAACAGAAAAAAAATCAAAATCATTTTAAGAAAAAATGCAAAAGACGTTTTGTTGAAATTATCTCTATGACATCACAAATGTTGTCAATCAGTCACTTTTGTCCAAATTGCAATTTTTTTCTAAATTTCGTAACTTTTAAACGGGATAAGATAATAACATAGTTTTTCACCACTTTGATTCTACAAATGTTCTCTATCATATATGAAACAATGAAAATCCATGGGAATATTCTTTTAAGTATTTTTAAATGTTCAACAAAAGAAGGTATATAAAACTGATACAACTTTTTACACCTATTAAGAATTACTTATTGGGCTGATAACCAGATACACCCAGTGCAGATCTTTAATTTCAAAATGTAGGTAGGGCGGACTTTGATAATAAAATGTAGATTATCTTTTTATTGTTTGCATTCTGATTAACTTCCAAATTCAAATGAACTTTTCATTTAAATGAACTTTGCTGCAACCCTTACAAATATCTTGAAATTAATCGTATAGCTTCATTTAAACATGGTATTAGAAGATGTCATTCAACCTATAACAGTCTGTTCCACCCTCCCGATCGGATGATTTCCTGATCGAGAGATCGAGACATGCGCAGTGACCATACTTTAAACTGTTCAAAATTTGAGCCGTATTTTTACCTTTCAAATTCTGTTATTCTATTACTTTGAAAATGATACTGAAATATATATTTCTGAAACTTTTCTTTTGGTATAATTTGAGCTTTTGCTGGTGACAAAATTTTAAAAATCCATTTTTCACGAAGTATTGAAATGAATTCTTAAAGAATACTCGAAAATTTACAGGTAAAAGTCAAATTTACGCTGGTGAAAATGTAAAAAGTAATTTTATCGTTCTGTTGCACCAATAAATTTAAAATATTTTGCATGCATTTTTTCTACCTTGGCTTAAAACTATTTTACAATTATGTATTTCTATTGAAAGATTTGAATTTAGAAAGATGCATTGTGGGTTATGATAACAAGAAATCTGCCTATAGGGAGATCTCCCTCCCGATTAGGAGCGTAAACCGGACTGTGTAAACTAATGTCAGGGCGTGGGAAGGGTAACCTGACCCATGGTTTAAAAAATAAATCCATTTGAAAGCGGAACAATTGCACTGGTAAATTGAGTTTCCAACAAATGTTCTCTGGAAATCTTCTTCATTTTTTGAGAAATCTCTCAATCTGCGAGAAACTTTCTTCATTTTGTAAACTTTTCATCAATTTGTGGGTAATGTTCTTCAATTTTTGGAAAGTTTTCTAACTGATTGTAGTAAGGTGTTCGCTGAGTTTCTTTTGTAAAATTTTTGATGTAATTTTATTATTTGACATTATGATATTTGATATTATGATATTATTTGACATTATGATATTTCAAGTATAGTCATTTTGGAATTTGATAATCCAGATCCTCCAGGTATTTTTAGTGTTACGAACCTGCAATGTCCGTTTATCCGCAATGTTTTTGAATCGCTATGCTCACTTTCTTTCCAGGCAATAATCTAGTTCGGAGATAACACGCACGTATGCGTACTATTATTCCGTGACCTCTCGCTGTAAAAACGTGTACAAAACTCGGAAAAAACTGTCGCAAGATCAACAGCGCTCAGCGCAGGCTATTGTGTGTGTGCATTGATCGATAGCAAACAAAATAACTGTATCATCTAATTATAAAACTTTCCTTTCCTTTACGTTTTTTGGCTTTCTCTAGAACATAATTCTCTAATAATAAGTAGGGACACGAATATAACATACAATTCAACAATACAAACAATACGAAACCCGAAAATAATCAATTTTGTGTTTTAATTAACATGAACCATTTTGTGAATTTTATTTCTTTTCGAAAAGTTTTTAGGTGTAAACTGCGAAATCCTTTCCTTTTAACGGTCATTTCATTGATTTTTATGTACTTTTTTAGGAGTTTTCGGTAAACATTGTTCAAGCTAATCAAGCCTCACGCAGATGATTTTTGTTTGTTTGCCCATACTGGTTTCTCATTAAATGCAATGACATTGAGTGACCCTGACGTAACCAATCCATATCGAGTACAGTATTTCTTTCTTTATTCACGAAATTCAAAGGAAGGTGAATTGAAATTAAAAATTTGTTGTCGCAACCCCTCCCCCAACAAATTCAATCTTCATGCATGAATCAGGAATGATATTATTCGCATTAAAGCGGGGTTGACTCTTGTTTTTGATAGAAAAATATAAAGTATGTCTTTTAAGAATGTGTTATTACGATGACATAAAAGCATCGACGTCGGAACCACGGAGGCGAAAGGCAGAAGGTGCCCCCTTTAAAGTTAAGGGCAGATCGGAGCGGGAGTTGCCCTATTTAAACTTATATGAAATTATTCTATGTTGTTCTTGGAGCTCTACCAATGCCGTAACAAACTTCCACAGTGGGTGGATTATGGATTATTCCCACGATTTTTCATAATCTTGAATATAATTTAGGACAATAAGAGAAACAAATTGATTTCCTTTATTGCACAGCCTCCATCATATACATGATTATGATCAATCATTGAAATATTTTATTTTAGAACAGAGTTAGCCATTAAGAAAAAATTAAAGGGTTATGAACATGAAATGGCAGCGTTATTATTTCAAAATCTATTCGAAATGGCCATTTCATTTTGTTTTAAAGGAACAGCAGACCGAAAAGTGAAGGCCCTCGTTTTTACGAATTTCACAGATATATCATCCACAACAGATTGATAAACTTCATGTTTCCATAGCCCACAGAGGGCATGAGGGCAAAGGTCACTTGAATATTCATATTAACCAGAAAATTGTTATTCCGTTGCGTGCTAGATATGCATTTGATTTTTTGGAGACCCCTAAAAATACGACGTCATTTTCGATCTAGTGCTCCTTTAATTATTTGCAAATTTGTCAATGGCCATACCATATCTCTCTATTATTTTATGTAATCATGGAATGTATCTTATTTCATTGCAATATGTCACAATTCTTTGATAGAGAGAGGCTTATTTTTTTTCATTTGATTTTAAATCTTCATTTTCAGACTAAAAACTAAATAGAGTTGTTTGAATTTGAAGAGTTTATCCTGTCCACAGCAGACTGTTAAATGGAGTATACAACATCGTTACCATTTGTCTGCTTGTACATCTGCCCATTCATTCACATCAGTGTATGTTCTTTAAAAGGATTCCAGATGAATGTGCATTGAGCTTTCAGTCGGAAATTACGTAGATAATATGATTTGTAACTTGACATGTCAAGTCATGTTTGTTTCTATGCGGTTAATCAAATGAAGTTAAGGAGTTTTAAAGTTTTATCATTATGTCAAGTTATCTGGTAGACAGATTGAGAGAGTTGGTGTACAGTGAAGCATGGAGCTATTAACTGTTTCACTTAATAGCTCCATGAGTAAAGAAAAGGACAGCAAGCTTAGGTTGAGATGAGGTGGGAGATGCATTTTTAATTACAATATATCTGTAGATGAGTTGGGTTCAAAGGTGGGTGAAAAACTGGCAGGTGAAGGGAGGGTGTTTTTAGAGGAGAGGATGTGTTTTTGAGTAGAGGATGGGTTTTAGAGTGGACGGTGAGTTGTAGAGTGGACGGTGAGGTTTGAGAAGTTGAGAGTGGACGGTAGGGTTTTAGAGTGGACGGTGGGGTTTTAGAGTGGACGGTGGGGTTTTAGAGTGCACTGTGAGTTGTAGAGTGAACGGTGAGGTTTGAGAAGTTGGGAGTGGACGGTAGAGTTTTAAAGTGGACGGTGAGTTGTAGAGTGAACGGTAAGCTTTGAGGTTTCAAAGGTGAGTGAAAAACTGGCAGGTGAAGGGAGGGTATTTTTAAAGGAGAGGATATGTTTTTGAGTAGAGGATGGGTTTTAGAGTGGAAGGTGAGTTGTAGAGTAGACGGTGAGGTTTGAGAAGTTGAGAGTGGACGGTAGGGTTTTAGAGTGGACGGTAGGGTTTTAGAGTGGACGGTGGGGTTTTAGAGTGGACGGTGGGGTTTTAGAGTGCACTGTGAGTTGTAGAGTGAACGGTGAGGTTTGAGAAGTCGGGAGTGGACGGTAGAGTTTTAAAGTGGACGGTGAGTTGTAGAGTGAACGGTAAGCTTTGAGAAGTTGAGAGTGGGCGGTAGGCTTTAAAGTGGACGGTAGAGTTCTAGAGTAGACGGTGAGGTTTTAGATTGCACTGTGAGTTGTAGAGTGAACGGTGAGGTTTGAGAAGTTGGGAGTGGACGGTAGAGTTTAAAAGTGGACGGTGAGTTGTAGAGTGAACGGTAAGCTTTGAGAAGTTGAGAGTGGGCTGTAGGCTTGA
Organism: Chiridota heheva; assembly: GCA_020152595.1. Taxonomy (NCBI): domain Eukaryota; kingdom Metazoa; phylum Echinodermata; class Holothuroidea; order Apodida; family Chiridotidae; genus Chiridota; species Chiridota heheva. The sequence goes on along the minus strand of JAIGNY010003995.1, from coordinate 91,158 downwards.
AAGTGGACGGTAGAGTTCTAGAGTAGACGGTGGGGTTTTAGAGTGCGCGGTGAAATGAAGAGTGAACGGTAAGGTTTGAGAAGTTGAGAGTGGACGGTACGGTTTTAAAGTAGACGGTAGGGTTTTAGAGTGCATTGTAGGATTTTAGAGTGCGCGGTGGGCTTTTAGTAGGATCTAATTTTTCATGCAGTAAATTTTCATCAAGGATATATGTCATTACAGAACTCGCCCCTTAAACATAACTCTATCGTGATTTTCTGTGCCTGTGGCATTTCAGTAACCGCATGTGACGATTTGCATTTCCAGTTTATTTCTAAATACTTCTACTTCGCGTTTTAACAAATATTTTGCCCTCTAAAGGTGTGAAATATGTGAAATTTGTTCTATTTGGACAAATTGTCAGAAGATTCAACCTTTGAACATCGAAATTTACGGTATTTCTATGTAAATTTATTTCGAAGTTTAGAAATATCAAGACTAGCATTCCAACAATAACATTTCTTCCTCGCATAAGGGAAAAACGAGGGGAGTTTTGATTTGAATAACATCAATATGTATTATGTCTGTGAAGTTTTAGGCATTAAAAACTTTTAAAGTGTAATTCTTGTGTATTTATAAGTAACCAATATATAATTACATTGAATTCAAAATTCAAATTCAAAGAATCAAGATTGTATGTGTATGCTTATCTCGTAATTGCTATTGCCTATAATTATCTTTGGAAAAATACTTTTCGCACTGCACGTATTTGCTTTACGTAAGTATGCTCGATGGTGCATTAATCCTGACCTCTAAACACAAAGAGTCATTACGCGTATAGTGCACTGATGAATGGAAATAACGTTAATAAAAGCAGGATTGTTTATCGAAAAGGTGTCAAGGAAAGGAGGTTACGCTAATGGGTCAACAAATATTTATTTGAAAGTCACTCAGAATTACGCTGCTGAAAATAGTGCTATTTTTACGAATTCTGCACCAAATGAAATAATTAAACCAGTTTTGAGGGTATAAATGATCAAGTAAGAACTCCTTGATGTTTAAATATTCAGTTTTTATAAAATTACAGCATCTTTTATCGAGTTGTTTCAACTACCTGTATGGCTAAATAATTGCGTAATACCTTTTCAACTCATTGAGAGATTGTCCTTCGAACAGGAC
>JAIGNY010003995.1:60000-85000 GCA_020152595.1 Chiridota heheva | reverse complement strand
TTCATCGTAATATTAAACATCATATGATATCGTTAATTTGATTGTCTGGATACCCATGCGATGAGTGCACTACCCACTGCAAGCACAAGTGCCAACAAGTGACTCCCTACCTTTGTGAATATGTCACCAATTAGATTGAAAAGCAAAGTAAGGGCACCACTAATAATGCCCGGTAGAGCTGCACCGAGCCATTAACCAAAACGTTTCATTTACTGACCCAGTGCTTTGACAACATTATCCTTCACTGACGGCGTTGGCTATGGTGTTGGTACGGGAATTTCTCCCAGCCCAAATGCTAGTATGATAGTGGATATTATAAACCCTAATGCAAACAGAATGGAGGCAATGGTCATACCCTGCTTTCGAAACAACTTAATTAATATTTCTCGCAGAGAAAGGTCGCTATATGCAAGCTCACGTGCAAAGTCACGTATCTGCCGTACCTGAGACTTCACATCACCACGAAGTGTGTCTATGCTAGTCTGTAGAGAGTCTTGCCTACCTTCCAGCTGCTCAATCTCTCTGCGTATACTTATCTTTTTTGTTTTTATCGCTGGTTGCTTGGAGGTGGTCTTTTGCCTCTTCGAGTTGTTGGTCAGTCTCCACAAGCTTGCTTTCTAAAGCTGATAATGTACCTTGTATACTTCTAAGCTACTTTTCGAGTCCCATGAGCTCCTGTAGGGGTAATGGGGGAGAATCGGCCAGAACAGCTACATCTGTCTTCCCTATTAATTCTTCGATATCATCTAACAGCATATTTACATCCGGATCTGTGCCATCAAGGACGCTAGACGCCGTATTCTCTATTTCAGTAGCGGCATTTTGTCTAGAACTATCACCAAATACTTCCCTTATTGCCACCACCTCTCCTCTTTGTTATTTGATTGACGATACAGTGATAGATCTACCAGACCGAATGTTGTTGAGGCGGATCTCACTACACCTGTCTGTAAGATAACAATTCTGCTCTGAATCCAACTTAAATAGGTCATACTTTCGAGTACAAGCAATTTTCATATCATTGTAAAATTTGTCTACGAGCTCAATCTTGGCAGCTTCACGTTGTTGTTCTGCAATTGACAGATCTACCCCACCAACGCTAGTTTCTGCCGCAGTGAGTACATCGGGTAGGAAACCATCCAAGTACAGATCATCAACCGGGTTGTCATCTAGGTCATCCCTTCGACAAAAATCAACTATTGGTATATCCTCCATTGTTATTATATCATTGATTTTTAAGTTCAGTTTAGGAAGAAATAAGCAGAGCCCATTCCAATCGTAGCAATTGCAATAAAAGCCTATTTTTGGTTGTGTTGTTGAGGAGATGGTAAATAGAAGTCTTCTGGGCGAGGCTTTGAATCTAGTCAAAAAGAGACTGCACCATAAACCTGGTTGTAAAATCTCATTGCGTCATCTACATTTCTGAAGGTCTGTACAGCACGTCTTTCTGCCATAAGTCTTTGATTTATCCTATCCAGTTTCTCTTGCCTATCACGAGCCCATCCGTTTTGAGCTGCCAACAGTTGCTTCATGTCTTTATCATGACGCGTACGTTCTTCCTGTGCAGCAGGGTCCTTGGCAAGCTGACTAAATACAAAGTTTGAAGCTGAAAATGATATGGCATTTACTAAAACCTCACTAACAAGCAAGGCAATCGTAGTCATAATCTATCAGACACATATATTTATTTGGGTGGTGTAGTAATAATCTTAACAGGAATGATACCTTTGGAATATAACCACTCACGAGTCATAGCAGCTGCTGTAAAATTCAATGTAAGGAGTGCTATATTGCAAGGTTTCATCCCTAATGAGGGTGGTGGCTTCAAGCTTTTCATAACAGCACTTCCTAGGACTGCATAGCCCGTGGCTAATAAAGCTATTGTTCCGCCCTGATACAGGTAATTGATAACTAGGTTAGGTTGCGTCATTGTCTAGTATGCATAATTATTGGCAGTTATATTCAATTGGTTTTCAGGCATGTGGAGGGAGAGGGAGGGACTGGTTGTAGGGGCTAGTGGTATGGCAATTTTGAGCTAAAACAAAAGCAACAGAAGCAACTACGACAGCGTCAGCAGCTAGTACACCCCACCAAATAACCCAAGAAGCCCTAGGTGGATCTGTCTCTGTAGCGGCTACCCGCTGGGGATTTCTCATCTTCCGAAGTTCCCCTTTAAAGTTCTCGGTCTCCTTCGAATGCGGGACATCCATCGTTATCTGACGTTTTGCCTTGCGTGTCTCCGCAGCACGTTTTCCGGCTTCCACTCTTTTGCGGTTTTTAACCTCTGTATCTCCATTGTTTATATATTTTCTTTTTGTATATTTAATATCGCGCCCATCTGTAAGAACCATACTTCCTAGTGCAACCCAGAACACCCATTTATGAAATAGTCTGCGACTAAAACTTCTTGCAGTGTTTATAAAGGGATCTCCTCCGAGATCTGTAGCAAGGGTCTGCTCACTATCAATGTTAAATATACTGGCTGCTGCACGTGCATATAAATTTATTGCTGTTTCCGCCAAGCTTTTAGTCATTCTATCACCAAGACAGGCCTCATATACAGCATATAATCGTTCCACATCTGCACCTGATATCTCTTGAAGTTGTTGAGATGAAATATGCTTTCATAAATAGTCCATAGACATGCCTCAATGGATAACGACCGCTAACTGATTGCGGTGGTCATCTTGTGATGGCTCGTGTGATGGCTCGCCTAGTGATTCTATAAGACTATCGAAACTTATTATCACTCTACGAACGCGCAATACAATGGGATAAATATACCACAGGTGTAGTGCAATTAAAATTATTAATAACTTTGTGGTCAACATGGTATTATCGCTGGACATTACTTAACTATTACTAAGCACTAATTAGGTATTACTAAGCATTACTTAACCTTTACTGAGCATTACTTAACTATTACTGAACAATACTGAACTATTACTTAGCATTACTGAACTAGTTCTAAGCATTACTGAACTATTACTAAGCATTACTGAACTATTACCAAGCATTACTGAACTATTACTAAGCATTACTAAACTATTACTAAGCATTACTGAACTATTACTAAGCATTACTGAACTATTACACGCTTTACTGAACTATTACTAAGCATTACTCTACTATTACTGAGCATTACTGAACTATTACTACGCATTACTTAGCATTTCTGAACTACTACTAAGCATTACTTAACTATTATTTAAGCATGACTGAACTAATATTAAGCGTTACTAAGCTTTACTTAACTATTACTGAGCATTACTTAATTATTACTAAGCATTACTTAACTATTACTAAGTATTACTTAACTATTACTAAGCATTACTGAACTATTACTAAGCATTATCCGACTATAATTAAGCTTTACTGAACTATTAATAAGCGTTACTGAACTATTACTGAGCATTACTAAACTATTACTAAGCATTACTAAACTATATCTGAGTATTACTGAACTATTACTAAGCATTACTAAACTATTACTAAGCGTTACTAAACTATATCTGAGCATTACCGAACTATTATTAAGCATTACTTAAGTACTACTAAGCATTACTTAATTATTACTGTGCATTACTTAACTACTACTGAGCATTACTGAACTATTACTAAGCATTACTTACTCAATTGTGTACTGAAAAGGTAGTCCACTTTTTAAGACACGTTTAGTTTTACTGTACTATTACTGAGCATTACCGAACAATTACTAAGCAGTACTTACTTACTACAAAGCATAACTTAACTATTACTATGCATTAATTAACTATTACTGAGCATTACTGAACTATTACTAAGCATTACTTAACTATAACAAAACATTACTTTACTATTATTAAGCACAAATGAACTATTACTAAGCATTACTGAATTATTACTAAGCATTACTGAACTATTACTAAGCATTACTAAACTATTACTGAGCATTACTGAATTATTACTACGCATTACTGAACATTACTGAACTATTACTGAGCATTACCAAGCACAACTAAACTATTAATAAGCATCACCGAACTATTATTAAGCATTACTGAACAAATACCAAGCATTATTGAACTAGTACCAAGCATTACTGCACTAATACTTAGCATTACTGAACAATTACTACGCATTACTGAGCATTTCTGAACTATAATTGAGCATTACTTAACTATTACTTATGCATTACTCAACTATTACTAAGCATTACTAAGCATTACTTAACTAGTATTACTAAGCATTATCAAACTATTACTGGGCACTACTGAGCTATTACTACGCATTACTGAGCATTACTGAACTATTACTAAGCATTGCTAAGTATTACTGAACTATTACTAAACATTACCGAACTATTATTAAGCATTACTCAACAATTACTAAGCATTACTTAACTATTACTGAGCATTACTAAAGTATTACTAAGCGTTACTGAACTATAACTGAGCATTACTGAACTATTACTAAGCATTACTTAACTGCTACTAAGCATTACTTGACTTTTACTATGCATTACCTAATTATTACTTAACATTACTTAACCATTACTAAGCATTACTGGACTAGTTCTAAGCATGACTGAACTATTACTAAGCATTACTGAACTATTACTAAGCATTACTAATCTATTACAACGCAATTGAAGTATTACAGAGCATTACTGAACTATTACTACGCATTACTGAGCATTTCTGAACTATTACTTAGCATTACTTAACTATTACTGAGCATTACTGAACTATTACTACGCATTACTGAGCATTTTTGAACTATTACTAGGCATTACTTAGCTATTACTAAGCATTACCAAGCCTTACTTAACTATTACTGAGCATTACTTAAGTATTGCTAAGAATTACTTAACTATTACAAAGCATTACTGAACTATTACTAAGCGTTACTGAACTATTACTGAGCATTACTGAACACTAACTAAGCAGTACTTAACTATTACTAAACATTACTTAAGTATTACTATGCATTACAATTCAATATTTGTTTACAATTTTTGCTGTTCATTGGTAAATTTAAATGCCGCTATCATTCATCACTATAAATCTAATGGCTTCTTGACGATCTCCTCCAGAGTATTGATTGTATAATGGTGAGTTGTGTTGGGTTGTGAAATGTAATGTTAATGTTATATGTTTAATGTTGTGTGTTGAGTGTAGTAGTATGTTTTATGTAGTATTTTAATGTTCTATGTTTGTTTACATATATGAGTGACTATATTGACTAAAGATATGGTGATGATTTCAAGCTCCATTTTTGTATTCTTAACATAATATTTACTGTCTAGCATTTACGACAGACTTACGGTTAAATTAAACACCATGAAATGTATGGTTTTTTCACCGGAAAAACTGATGCCATAACTTTTAACGTTTTTTATTTCTATTTTTTATTTTTATGGTATTTTAAATCTACGGTCCAGCATTTACGGTATTTTGAATCTACGGTCCAGCATTTACGCTTCACTTAAATTTTACGGTCCAGCATTTACGGTCAATCTAAAATTTACGGTCTCATTGGGGAATACGGAAACCGTAAAATTTACGGTTCTTTCAATGCAAAAACTCTTGCCATGACTTTAACCCTTAAAGACCCAGAGGTTCAAACATGACAACAAATTTATTGGAATTTTCTTTTCAAAAATAATTTTCACAACTTTTCTTTCGTTTTCTACCACTACAAGTTTAGTTTATATGAATGATAAGACAAACAACTTTTCAATAAAAAAGTCAAAATAAAAAAATTATCAACAAAAATATGCAAATTTGCACATTTTATGCCAAATTAAGCCAATTTTTTGAGCTTTTATTTTTTCTTGTGAATAATGAAAATATATACATATTTAAATTGTTTGTGAGATTTACTTCTCATTGTGATTATTAACGGAAAAACTCAAGCCGCGTGTCCGGTTCGGGGATCAAACGAGAGCCACCCGCGTGCTGTGCACAGAGATTTGCCACTAGACCAAAGTAGTAAATCGAATGTACATGACTTGGCCTTTCTTACGACACATTTCGCGCAGGGTAGGTGTATTACGATCAGAACTTACGATTTTGTCAAAATGTTGGTATCAAAAAGGCTAAAAATAATCAAATTTGGCACAAAATTTGCCAAAAAATGATATTAATGTAAAGATTAGTCAAAATTCGACTGGAATTGGATACTTTGATGTCTTTGACACTTTTTCACGGAATTTCAAGCAAAAGCCATGTCTGGGAGTATAGCAAGGAAACTTTTTTTCCATGTTTTTTTTCCACAGTGCACGTTAGGCCTCATGTAAATCTTAACGTATGTTAGTACGAACTTAAACCGTTATTTAGCTATAACTTAGTGCTAAACCAACATTTGTTATTTGTTACCAAAAAACCCTCAATTAGCTCTTCAAGAATCCAACTTTGTACAATTGTTACTACCTCTGATAGCGTGTGTTTAGTAACGTTACACAAGCCGTGCGACCATTCATGTACATTGTCGCGACTCTACTACCATCCTGCATATGACACCTACCATGCCTTGTTCATTTTTGCTGTGGCGCGAAAAGATAATCTCTCATTAGCACCGTTTACCAAACAATTTAGTAACACTGTGTGCCTAATTCATCATGATCAACTGTTTAGTTCATCAGTTTAGTGATATTTATAGCCCCCCCCCCTCCCACTCCCTTCCCTAAATAAAAAGCCCAATATTGTGGAAAGACTAGTATACTAAAGCGTGTTTGCCCAACTGTTCTTACAGTGTAAGATTTGTATACAAAATAAAATTTGAATCCTATAAAGCCTCCGGAGCTTTAAAGAGCTGATGCTTATACCAGATTTATATGGTACTAAGCGGATGGGGGAGCATTCTTGACTCTTCTGGATAGGACACCACTCCATCGCAGATGAATTATGAAGCTGAAACTGATACTTGGTTCACAGCTGCAGGAAGTGGAGAAAATGGATAAAGTACATTGCTTAAAGGCACTGCACAGAGCCGTGTATAATGACAGAAAATTTCATAAAGGGTAAGGACACCACTAATGAAGCGACATACAACTTATTTAGTGCTGTTCTTACTCTATGGTGCTAAACACCTACTGCATTCTGCAACATATGAATTACAAAGTACGACACATCATTTCCCATCGACACGTATAACGTATATCTCTTTTGTTTATCATCCCAAGCTTAACATATGTAACTACAAAGTGCAGTCATGGATACATAAGTGCTCTTAGAATTTGGGTTACTGAAAGTAAAATCTAACTGCAATATAAATACAATGGGTTAAATGCTTACATACAATTTCTTAGGTTTTTGATTTAATCAATTTTGTTGAAATATTTCACTGATCTTGAATACGACTTTTTGCGTTGTATTCACACCTTTGTAGACAACTTTTGTAGTCCAATGACGCACTACTAAGCTGAGTGAAAAGACAAGCTGAAAGAGTCCTTGACGAATATTTTCGAAAACATTTATTTCTTTTATCGCTCAGGAGTAACTGGAGTAGGTACATTTTTAGGTACCCGCTATCCTACAGATGTTAAGCTTGACGTCGTATACTTTTTGTTGTTCTCTCTTAAAACATATTACAATTCATCATTGCAAAAAAAGACGAAAACCATAACAATATTTTCTTCTGAAACAACAGTCAGCAAAAATATACATTTAAACATAAACATAAGAACATGATAGAATACAATGCTATTGGAAGCAGTACAACATAAATTTTAGGTATGAGACATAACATTAAATTCATGTGGAAAAAGCACATTCAGCTCTGCCAAGAGTTTGATGTTATTATTTTCAAAGGCGATGTAATACTAGACCTGAAACTTTGATTTTATTGTATTAAAATCGCTTAAAGTAGGAATTGTATTGCGGATTTTACATAAGTAAAGAAAGTGCTTAGCATAGAATATGGTAAGATTATATCTTTGCAACGTCTTATTTGTACAGTCAAAAGAAACTACACGGTACGAGATAAGATCAACCATTGATGACGGCAGATAGTTACGGGCAATACAAACCCAGAATGAATAGCTACAAGTACATGACCAAAAAAGATGCTCCAAGGATTCAACAAGGTTTTCACAAAAGTACATACAGGATTATTAGGCATATTAATTTTACACAGATTTCTTTGCGAGATAGAGGTGCAGAAAACGGTATTGAAAATAACGGATTCGAGTGCCACGTACAGATATAAGACAATTTGAAAATATGGTATTCCATTCATTACCTTCAATTAAAAACAAATCGCTCCCAGTAACCTTTGGCAGAGGGGCAGTGGATCATATTTAAAAGAACTTGAACGGGCTACTTTATGATACTTAACAAGTTTAGAGAGAACAACCTCCTGAATATTAGGGGTTGTTTCTTTAGCTAAGGTGTTCTAGCAAGACCTTGGTATTGCTGAGACGATTTCATAATAATGCGCAAAGAACAATTTATCAATATGATAAAACCTCTTAAAGTCACTGTATGTAAAAAAATGACCATCGTTATTAAGAATATCAGTTATATACCTAACACCTTTATTAAAAAGTAACTTATTTAATATTGTGTGATTATTAATTTGGATTGGATGGTTATTCCGAATGATTTGGCAACTATAATTGTCCACAGGCGTAGCATACAAAAAATTGCTCCATGCAGAGCATACATGATAAATAAAATCATTATGAATATTGTAAATGTCTTTATTTGAACATTACAGCAAAAAAGAAAAGATTTTTCATAACAATCAAGATAAATATCAAAGATCACTTTCCAAGGTCTAGAGACAACATCAATATACCACTTAAATCATGCGATTTAAATGGCATCTAAAAATGAAAGATAATTACCATGTTAAGCCTGCCCAAATACGTACGAAGAGTAACAGTATTTTTACGGACTTTACCAGGCTTGCCGTTCCAAATAAACTTGAAAATACTTTTCTCCACATCTTTCGGTCTTTTATAAAAGAAAGGGATGGGGATGGTGGAACAGTGAAAAGAAGCACAAGTTGAGAAAACGTTTTAACAATGGTAATTCTACCGATGGGTGTCTTATTCTCAGACACAAGATTTGCAATTGGGATTTAAGGCGGAATAATTTGGGTAAGTAAATCAGCTTAAAGGAATCAACTTTACAGTGAGATATAAATACATTTGACAGGATCGTAAGTAATATTGAAACCAAAAAGACTAAAATCAGGTGGTACATTGCTAACTTTGTGGGCTTTTATATCTATATGTGGTGAAAGGTGTGTACATCTCTCAAAAAATGTGTGTGTGTGTGTTTGGGTGGGGATGGGGGAGGAGCGGCACAAACTCTTGAGGGAAACTTTTCAATTCATATACATATGTTCCCCTACCCCAGCTTGTGAGCCAAAAGCAACAAGTAAAGGGGGGGAACTATATATATGTATATATATATATATATATATATATATATATATATATATATATATATATATATATATATATATATATATATATATATATATATATATATATATATATATATATATATATATATATATATATATATATATATATATATATATATATATATATATATATATATATATATATATATAATATATATATATATATATATATATATATATATATATATATATATAAATTAATATATATATATATATATATATATATATATATATATATATATATTTCTATATATATATATATATATATATATATATATATATATATATATATATATATATATATATATATATATATATATATATATATATATATATATATATATATATATATATATATATATATATATATATATATATATATATATATATATTTATATATATATATATATATATATATATATATATATATATATATATATATATATATATATATATATATATATATATATATATATATATATATATATATATATATATATATATATATATATATATATATATATATATATATATCTTTTTTAATTGGCCATTCTTGCACCTTTGAAAGTAATTGAGGGCCACTTTCCATGAATCAAGCGTGCTCTATTGTCATTTTTTGGACAACTGGGCGACACGTACCCCAATGTCCCCTGCCAGTCCCCCGTTCCTATACCTATGAATATTCTTGAATTGAGGATGGGGGAAATAATGATAATAAACCTCAACACTTCTTGAATGTAGATAAGAACAATATGGCTTCCATGGTTACTTGGATCTGTTTAAATGTTTAAAGTCACATATTAAAAAATAGTGTATGGGAAAATCGAAATATCACTCCGAGATAACTCACCATCACCATACAAGAGATATAAATTCGGAAAAAGTGGGAAAGGAATGTTTCGCTCTTACTCCCCTCAAATCTCGCCGATGCCCACGATCCCACATACTGTGCGCTGGTCTATGATATACTTTTAGTAGTCATACAATGTCCATGTTCACAACGAGATGGAAAAGAATAGAATAAACAAAATAGAGATGGAGGTATTACCCGAACCCCCCTCCCCCTCCTTTTATTTTCTCCCTCAGGCCTTACTCCAATGATTTTAGAAGCTCTAAAATGTCCATTTACATTACACTACAATGAAAGAGAATACAAAATAAAAACAAAACTAATAATAACAGTGCTACCCCTCCTGCAAGTTTCTACGTTCAAAAGTTAGTCAATGTCCATAAACAATATGATTGAAGATAATAATGAAGAAAAAAATAATGATTGACCTGTAGGAAAAATTTATGGAATTGCCATATAACAACATAAAAACATGCAGGCAGCAGCAAGTCCTCATAAAATTTGTGAAAAATTGACAATTTTACAGCATTTGAAAAGGAGATATCTATAACATGCGCAATACTTGTGAACTCAGAATGGGACGAATGCAAAAGTACTTATATTAAATGAAAATTTTACCCTTCATCTTTCAATCATTTTCACTAGCTACAGTAAACGGAAACTTGTGTATTATCGAAATCTTGACCAGATTTAAAAAGAGAATGCAATTTGACAACCTTTAATATTTAAATTCTGGTAAAAAAAAAAAGACGAAAGTATATTCTATATATATAAAACCTATTAGAATAATTCTGAAAACATTTTAGGAATATTTATAATTATGTATATATATATATAAGTATGTATATATATATATAAAATATATATATATATATGTATATATATATATATATATATATATATATATATATATATATATATATATATATATATATATATATATATATATATATATATATATATATATATACATATATATATATATATATATATATACATATATATAGATATATTTATGTATATATATATATATATATATGAATATTAATCTAATAATTTCAGAATTCACATTATAGTTGACATAATAGATATTCAATTCATTATTTACCATCTTTATTTCATTTTCCGCAGGTCTAGTAGCAAGTAATATTGTATTTTACAATACCCAAAATGCGGTGTACAAAATTAACGACACCGAAGTGGTGATCTTGGCTGCGTTCGACCAAGGACTTTCTTCAAGTCCCTATCTCGACTTAGAATATGACTTGTGTGGACAGAGACTATGCGTATTGCACCCCACTGGAATATACTGTGCCGATGTGATTGCCGACAGTCCAATTGTTGTAAACATAGAAGATTCCCTAACACTGCCAGGTAGGTTATTTGTGAGACACTTTTTCTCTCACATGCGCAATTTTGAATAAAACCTTATAAGTAAGAATTTTAAGTCACGCCATCATTAAGCAACCGTAATAACCATGCGTGTCTCAAATACCTTCAATATGTAAACTGGTTAACAAGTTTCAAATAATTCGACAACACTAACAAATAACAAGAACAAAGATAATAATAATTATTGTTAGTATAATTTGAAACTTTACGAAAATGCAGAGGGGTTTAGAATTTTTCCCATCTCTATCTTGAGAAAATGAATAGCAGATTGATGTATTTTTTAAGAGAAATTAATAATCATTTGATAAATGAATTGTCAATAGTCATTTTTAAATCTAAATTGCCACTTTTCGGAAAAGCAATTTAAACAATGTCACATAGCTGACATTTACAGTATGATATTGTAATACCGGGAATGATCGTATTGATTAAAGAGATACACAGTATGGGACCAAGCGTATGAAAATGCTATCAAAAAATCACATTCTGAAGAAATCACATTCGGCTTAACTCGCTTCAAAAAGGATTTTGTTGTTGTTATTTTTTATTAACAAAAGAAGTGCATTACGTGAAGAGAAATCAATCTCAATCTCGAGAAAGGCCACACAACAATAACCGCCAACGTTCACAGTCCAGAGGCAGAGCTACAGCGTCAACAGAAACTTGTTGGTATCATAAGACATTTGAATCAGCAGCTAGCAAATGCAAAGAACTTTGTAATTTCCAATCTGGACAAACGTCAAACTAGCAAGCTAGCGGTTAGGAGCGACGCAGTCGCCTGGCAATAATAGCACTCTGGTACACGTTTCCTGGTGGACACCGGGGCAGAGATTAACGTCATACCAGTATCCCTATCCGACAAACACAAGTCCTCGACCAGTACATTAACAGCAGTCAACCACACACCAAGTGCAACCTACAGTGAACGATATTGTAATTTAGATCTTGGACTTGGACGTATTTACCGATGGTTATTCATTGTCGCAGACATTGCAACACCCATAATCGGCGCAGATTTCGTAAATCATATTGCAATACTAGTCGACATGCAAAGCAAACGTCTTCTTGATGGCGAAACTCTCCAACCCGTCAGCGGATTGACAACAAGTCTAACTAGTGACAGCCCTACCTTTAGCATTTCCACCAACTCGCCTAGTGACACATTACTCACCAAATATCCTAATCTACTAAAAGCAGATTACAGCGCTTCAAACCTTAAGCATAGCGTTTAATATCACATAAATACAAGAGGTTCACCGGTGTTTTCACGACCAAGAAGGTTAGCATCCCAGCGGTTTAAAACAGCTTGGGCTGAGTTCGAACATATGATAGAGCTGGGGATGATTCGACAGTCTAGCAGTTGCTGGACATCACCACTGCACATGGTCTCCAAAAAAACGGAGATTGGCGACTGTGTGGCGATTACAGAGCTCTTAATAATGTCACAAGACCAGATTGTTGCCCAATACCCCATATCCAAGATTTTTCAGCGTCACTCTACGGAAAAATAAAATAGATTTAGTGCAAGCGTACCATCAAATCCCTGTGGTAAAGGAAGACATTCCCAAAACGGCCATAACAACCCCTTTCGACCTTTTCGAATTTATCGCATACCGTTTAAACTGCGTAATGCGGCGCAAACAATTCAGCGATTCATAGACAATCTTCTGCGTGGTCTACTATTTGTGTATGCTTATATTGACGACCTCCTGATAGCTAGCGTCTCCGAATCAGAACATCTGGAACATCTGACAAAAGGTTTTGAAAGACTCTATCAGTACAGTATCACAATAAATCCCGACAAGTCTGTTTTTTAAGTTCCATCACTTAAATTCCTTGGACATGTAGTAAACAGTAAGGGTATTCAGCCACTTCCTGATAAAGTGCAAGCAATACAAGAGTTCCCTTTCCCTACTTCACTACGCAATCTACGAGAATTTTTGGGACTCGCCAACTTTTTACCATCGATTGGTACCGCTAATTTTGTTCCTCTAACATACATTCTTGCTAACAAACCATCTAGAGCTTTAGAAATGCTTTATAATTTAATGAGGAACAGTTACAATCTTTCACGGAAATCAAAGATGCATTAGTTCATGCTACGTTACTCACGTATCCATGCGCAGACGTAGCAATCAGTCTCGTAGTCGATGCATCAGACTACGCTGTTGGAGCAGCTTTACATCAATTGGTTGACAATTCATGGCAACCTTTAGCTTTTTTCTCAAAAAACTTAGGCCAGTTAAAACGCGCTATAGTACATTCGGGAGAGAATTACTTACAATCTACCTCTCAATTCGCTATTTCCGATCATTCTTGGAAGGACAATCGTTTTACATCCTTACGAATCACAAACCACTAACACATGCATTCAAGGCAGGCCAGAATCGCTATTCAGGCAGATAAAATCAGACACCTTGATTACATTGCACAGCATACAACAGACATCCGTCACATTAAAGGTACCGAAAACGTCGTCGCTGATGTCTAGAAACATACAGAGTATCCACTCTAACATTCAAACATCAATATATCTTGTACAACTTACAGCGAAACAGGAAAACGATGAGGAATTAAACAAACCTTCGAGAATTGTCTTCTCTTCACTTTAAAGAAACTCCGCTACATAAAACTGCAGAAACTATCATCTTTGATGTATCACATGTATCACAAGGAGATACTAGACCGTATGTATCACCAGAGCTCCGCAAAAAACATATACCATGCTTTCCACTCACTATCGCACTTCGGCATTAACGCCACACAACGACTCATTTCTACACGCTACGTGTGGAAGAATATGAATTAGGACATTCAAACATGGGTGAAGTGTTGTCTATCATGCCAGCGCGCAAAATAAAATCGCCACAACAAATCCCAAGTTGGTACATTTTCCCAACCGGATGCCAGATTCAAACACATACATATATACTTAGTAGGATCATTACCTTCTTCCAATGGCTATAGATATCTTCTTACCATAGTGAATCGTTACACTAGATGATCCGAGGCTATTCCACTACTAAATATTACAGCAGAGACTGTTGCTCAAGCACTCCCCACAGATGGGCTGCTATATTTGGTGTCCCAACAGTTATAACAACTGACAAGGGTTCTCAATTCAAATCTTTGCAAAATTAAGCCAATTGTTACATGTAGGTATTTGTTGCACCAGAACCACTGCCTATCATCCGCAAGCGAACGGCCTAGTAGGAAGATTCCACAGGCACCTCAGGTCTGCTTTGAAAGCTCAGGACAATCCAACTTATTGGTTTATTCACTTACCAATTATACAACTTGGAATTCGTTCTGTTATCAATTCTAATTTAGGATGTTTCTCAGTAAAACTAGTATTTGGTACATCCTTTTTGCTTCCGGCAGAGATGATTTTTTTTTTTGAACAAAGACATCAGGTCGCAGATACTTTAAGTTTTGTTGAGACTCTTAAATAGAATATGTTAAATTTTCATCCAGCTTAACTAGACCAACATTAAACAAAACCCAATACCTAAAGGACTTGCAAACTTGTTGTTATGTTTGGATTCGTACTGACAGAGTAAAGAAGCTATTAGAACCATCCTATTTATAAACCTTCAAAGTGTTGAAAAGGAAACTTAAGTTGTATCATCTTGACATCAATGGACGAAAGGACACCGTCAGTATCGATCGCTTTTACCAGCATATCTGGAAAGCGAAATCGAACCATCAACGAGCGATCAGTATTCAGAGTACAGCACATTTGCCCCTAAAATAACGACAAAAGTTAACTAGCAAACAAAACAATTACCAAGTTATTCGAATCAGCAGCCAGCTTGCTATATTCGATCAGGACGCCGCGTGCACTGCCCAAAAAAATTGCATGAGTACTTTTAGAGAAACAAGTTGTGTAGATTTATTTCAGCACCTTCATATATCTAGAAAAGGAGGAGGGGGATCTAAGTACCAGTCTGAACAGTCATCAAAGAGTTGAGTACACCCTCTCCGTAATTTCGTTCATCTAGTGAAGACTCGACCAAAATATCGTAATATTGTAGCGATAGAAATCACATCGATCGCGTAATGGAATAAACATAAATTTAAGCAAATCATTGAACGTATCCATTCCAAACTCTCATGGATTATTGATCAAGATTCTACAGAACATCATTTTTGTGTAATTACTCTTCATTGACATCATCATCATTTCTGGAATCTCAACGCTTTACTATCGGGTTACATATCTTAACGTTAGGCCCCAGAGCTCCGTTAAATTATACATCAACGTACAAGCGTTATCAAAGACAGTTGTTCATAAAACATAATGAAGCATTGTATATTCGTTTTATGACATTATATATTTGTTTCGGGTAGTCTCTTTTATATGTTCTGTACCTTGTTCGACGGCGATAGCATATCGCCAAGGAACATGGTCAGTGACAAATTCTTTCGATCCTCGTCGGAATCATTAATAAAAAAAAATGGAAATATAAAACTTGAACTTTAAATGTTTAACTTTGTTATATAGTACAATTCACTAAAGTATTCACTGTCGTATAGTCTATGAAGTTGTACAATGCCTCTTTGAGAAGCAACTCAATTACCCCCAAACTTCCTAGCCTGCCCCTTTCCATAATTCCTCATCCTTTTTAATCTTCCCATCCTCCCCCTATCTTTGCCTTTCTCCCCTCCTGAAAGCCGCGCAAAAATGACTAACATAATGTTATCAGAATTTTTAGTAGTTTGAACCCAATGGTGGAAAACAATAGGGTTCTTCAATTTCCCTTAAAATGCCATTGAAAATAACAAGAATGCAATCCTTTTTGAAACAAGTTAGGCCGAATGTGATTTCTTTATATTGTGATTCCTTGAAAGCATTTTTATACGCTTGGTTCCATACGTGTATTTGATTGGTCAATACGATTATCACCTATATTACCACGACATTGTCAATGTCGGCCATGTGGCATTGTTTAAATTAGTTTGTATGAAAACTGGCAATACCGATATTAAAACATCTATTGACAATTCATTTATAAAGTGATTTTGTTAATTTCGCTTCAAAAATGCAGCAATCATTTTCATTTTCTCAACATAAAGATGGAAACATTTCTTAAACCTTCTGGCAGTTCGTACAGTTTCTAATTATACCAACTATTATCTTTATAAAGCACCTGAGACTGTTGTCCCTCCAAAACTGTGGTGCTATCGTAATTAGTTCTATCAGATTTGTAAGTTGCGCACGTCTTGCAATTGTCTGTACTGAAATTATTTCTAAAAAAAAGAAAGAATGTTTTGCTCTAAAATGCGCCTTAGACTGTTAGATGGTCACTACTAAATTGTACAATATAGGCGCATGTTTTTAACGTGTTGGAAGTTATACTCGTTAAAGAAGCATACACGCACTTCTAAAAAATTATACTTGTTTAAAGATGAAGTTTACTGGTATCAATATTTCTCCATCCGAAATTCAAGCACATTGAAATAGCAAAACCTATACAATGTTTAGGCACGACGCTGGATCTTGACGTGCAATAATGACATTATCAGTCCGGTCTATGCTCCTGATTGGGACAATCTCCTAATTGGGAGATGGAGATATGATTTTGATTCAATTTTTGTAAAATTTGCTTTACTCTTCCTTCAATTTCCTCCATTATCGTAAAGTTTAATTCAATTTTCTAGAAATTTGCTTTCATTGATTTTGGGGAATTTTTCTATCACTTTCGAGAATTTTCTATAATTTTCCTTAATTTTCGTAATATTTTTTCTAATTTTTGTGCAATTTGCTTCAATTTTGGTGACATTTCTTCGCTTTTCAAAAAGTTATTTTTAATTTTCGTAAAATATGGTACAAATGTTTGTGCAATTACCTTCATTTTATGGAAACTTTTCTTCAATTTTTGGAACATTTCTTTCAATTTATTGTAAAATTTTCTGCAATTATCGTAAGAATTCCTT
The DNA here is from genome assembly GCA_020152595.1 of Chiridota heheva. Taxonomy (NCBI): domain Eukaryota; kingdom Metazoa; phylum Echinodermata; class Holothuroidea; order Apodida; family Chiridotidae; genus Chiridota; species Chiridota heheva. Next base: position 67,404 of record JAIGNY010003995.1, on the reverse strand, counting down.
CAATTGTGTGAAATTCACTGCAATTTTATTGCAATTTTCTTCATCTTTTTTAAACTATTCTTTTCAATTTCTTTTAACAATAATTGTTCAATTTATTGTGAAATTTCCCTCATTGTCTAAAAATGTTTTGCAATATTCGGGAAATTTTCGCCGAATTTCATACCAATATTTCCAATAATTTTAGGACCTTTTTACACATAGTTTTTGGACCGTGATAAGAGTCTTATACATATTTGTATTGAGATTTGTTTTCTTAAAATATCTGAAAATGTTCTGAAAATTTCGGGAATTTTTTGTCAAATTTTACCATTTACGTTCCCTTTTAAATCTGGCCCAAAATGTGAAGTACTTTTCCACGCCGCCGTTTGTATACTGGAAAAATGTATTGAAATTAATATTTCTGACACTTTTTTTTGTATATTTTAAAGTTTTTCTGGTGACTTAAATGTTAGGTTCGGCTTTTCAGAAACTATTAAAAAGGTTTTTAGTTGGTTTTGAATTTCGCTGGTGAAAATCAAATTTGAAAATATTTTCATTGTTTTGTTGCACTAAGAAAATTAGAATATTTGGCATGGAATTTTTTTACCATTGGCCTACACCTATTTTACATTTATGTATTTTTATTATGCGATTTGAATTTAGAAAGATGCAATGTGGGTTATAATGACACAAATATCCGATTGGGAGAATTCCCCTTCAGAGTGGTGAACCAGTGGCGTAGCCAGCTTAAAAAAAAAGTAAGGGAGTCCGATAAGGTCATAGACCCCCACTATGACAAAGTATTCAAACTTAGCCCACTTCAGAAGGCAATTTCTTGAGTAAAAAAGATATTATAAAAAACCCTTAGATTATCCATTTTTTGAGGAAGAAAATACATGGAAAATTAGAGTTCGAACACCCCTCTCCCCATAGAGCCCTGCACCTGCCCGTGGCTACGCTACTGGATCGAACTGTTAATTGATTCATTCTCCCCAATACTTTATCTTAATATTCCTATTTGTTACTCGTAACATCTTTCATGCCTTATAAAACACTTATTTAATACGTTACATTACTTTCTCCAGATTTCATAGCAGACCCTATAAAAGGCATCGAGTTCTGCTACGGAATCATGTACTTCCATACTAACAATGAGGTTTTCAAAGCAAACTCATTTACTTCCCAAAAAGGCGTTTGGACGGGTAGCGGAGTTATCCAAGCCATGAAAGTTGACTGTGAAAATGGGTGAGAATAGAAACTTTATTACAGATATAAGTTTGAACTGTTAACATTATCCCACACAATGACGGGTCATTAGAAAAAGGAACAAAGGGTAATTGCTCAGCTATTTTAATTTGAATAACTCCCTACTTTTGAATCCCATTTTGAATCCCATATATATATATTATATATATATATATATATATATATATATATATATATATATATATATATATATATATATATATATATATATATATATATATATATATATATATATATATATATATATATATATATATATACACATATATATATATATATATATATATATATATATATATATATATATATATATATATATATATATATATATATATATATATATATATATATATATATATATATATATATATATATATATACATATATACATATATATATATATATATATATATATATATATATATATATATATATAATATATATATATATATATATATATACATCTATCTATATATATATATATATATATATATATATATATATATATATATATATATATATATATATATATATATATATATATATATATATATATATATATATATATATATATATATATATATATATATATATATATATATATATATATATATATATATATATATACATATATTTATTTATATTTGTTCATATTTATATTTATAAATATATATACATTTATATTTATATTCATATATATATATATATATTATATAATTTATATTCATATATATATATATATATATATATATTTATATATATTCATATATATATATATATATATATATATATATATATATATATATATATATATATATATATATATATATATATATATATATATATATATATATATATATATAGATATATATATATATATATATATATATATATATATAAGTTTACCCCGTGTTAGGCAGCAATATATATTGCTGCATCTTTCTGGCTTTTGCAGCTTGTTAACCAGCTTCTCCTGGATTCAAAATTACCAAACTGACTAGTTCTATTGTCACTGGTTAGACGACATACTTCTTAGCCTGTAATTCCATTCTTCTCCTCTACCTCAAGTGTTTACCTCGACCGCTCGGTTATGCTAATTTGGCTGGGCTTTCATGAATCAGCAAGGATTCCTGCACATAGTCTTAATTGTTGCTTATTGATTGGCTGAAGCTGGTCATTTGATCTAGTTTATAGGGCGTTGCCCAACAACTTTTCAAGTTGTCTGCTAAGCTCTTGTAATTCTAAGTTTAGTTCATGTTTTAAGCCCGAAGGCAGCAGACCTATCAGCCTGAGTTTTGTATTTTATAGTTTAAGTCCAGCAGAAAGCCTAGCCACATGGATAAATCGATATATGTGGCTGGGACTTAGACAATAGTCTGCAGGCCTGCACATCTCATGCAAACGGTGCAAATCTACCAGTTTTTTATTTGCGGATATTTAGTTGTACATTTTCACTCTTTTTTTTTGGAGTTTCTTGGCCCGTTACATCGGTGGCAGCGGTGGGATTAAACCGAAAGGATTGAGCATTAGCCCAGAATAGTTAAAATGGCTACCAGAGGAAAACAACAAGTATCATTCGCAGAGATAGATTTGGAAAGTCAGAGGCTGCTAGGTGAACTTTAAAGGGCAAAATAACAGTTTTCATAGTTAACTCAAAGTGATTACACAACATCCTTTAGGGCAAACGTTCCACTGCAGGAACGTTTATCAAACACCTTTAAGCACCAAATGCACCTATTGCAACACCTCGAGATAGCTAACCTGGCACTTATATATATATATTTTTGTTCAATCTGAGCAGCATGTCTCACCCAATCAGCCGGGCGTCGAAGAAAACACGGTTGTTCAAGCTGAACAACGTGAGCACATCTAGAGCACATCTTCAGATGTTTATGCAGACCTACCTTTCCCGATGGAGTCAACAAGCCTAACCGACAGAAACACAGCTACACAGCCTACAATCGAACCTGTCAGAAACCTTGTAATGTTACCTGACAAGATTAATTGTACTGGAATGTGGGAGGAGTATCTGTCGCATTTTTGATACAGTGGCTGGACTCAACAATTAGAGTAATGAAAAGAAGACTAACTTCATGGCTGCAAGCTTGCGGGGCGAGGCTCAACATATGTTTTCCTTTCTTCCAGAGAATCAGAGGAGTACATCCCTTGCTTGTTACAGCAATATAGCATCGCTTAGGCGTTGCTCGACAAGTACAACTGTTCAAGGCCCAGTTGTCTTCAGGGAAAACGAAACTTGGAGAGACATTTCAACAGCTTGGTCCGGACACACGAAGGCTAGTGCAGTCGGCCTACCCGCACGCAGAACGTCAGTTTCTGGAGGAATTTGAGATCCTTTCAAGGATGCTTTAAATGACAGCGAGTTTCGGAAAACGGTGTATTTTGCTCAACCCAAAACTTTGACGGAGGTCTTTGTTAATGCAACAGAGATAGAAGTATATCAAGCGTCTAAAACTCTCACTTCAGGCCAGCAAAAATAGGAATCAGGACTGTTTCAATTGATGATTGACTTCAAACGCTCGAGGACATAGTCAACGCTATTTTACAGCAATTGCAGAAATTAAATGAGCAGAAGCAAGGTGTTCGGCCACGAAACGGAAGACATTTTGTCAAATTTCCAGTGTTGGCATTGCCAAGAACTTGGCCATATCCGATTTAGGTGCAGAGGAGAGTGCAGCAGGTAAAATCGATTGGGCTGAGTCAGGTGGCCAAAACTTAGCCCCGAGAAGCAAACAAGATGTTCCCAAATTTCTTTATAATGATTATGCCTATTCGATATCTAACGATAGTGGACCTGCATATATCCAAGTTAGAATTGGTGGAAAATCAGTGTTTTTTTTATTTAATTCTGGTGCTTCAGCGACATGTATTCCTCAAGAAGATCAGCTCTCAAGCAGGATAGCACAACCACTACAGTCCATATCTCAGCGGTTATGGCTTGCTGGTGGCAACCCGATATGTACGATCGGAAAGGCAGCCTGGGGCTTGAGCAAGATGGTGTTTTCCATGATCACCCGTGTTATGTAAGTAATATCGAAGAGGATGGATTTCTCGGGGTTGATTTCCTGCGTGAATTGCACTGCCAGTGGGATTGAATTCTATTTGCCACGAAGCGAAGTTTCACCATGGTGAGCACAGTCATACCGGCAGGACATAAACTAATCGTACCAGGAGTAATAGAACGGCCCGGGAAGCATCTGAAGAATTGATTCGTAAGCCTATATGACAATTTCACAAAGAAGCATCAAGCTATGGTGGCCTGTGTAATTGTAGACGCCAGACAGTTGACTGTAGCAGTGAGAATGTTGAATCCTGGTAGTGAAGACATCTATATCCAAAAAAGGATCCATATTGTTGTCTGTTGACAACCATTTAGTCGGAGGATGTGCATTAAATTTTGCATGGACAGGAAACCAAAAGTCAGGAGCAAATACAGTCAGAAAGTTTAGTACCAAAACACTGAGATGCATTGTTTGCAAAGCGTACATCTGGTCTGAGTCGAGAGCAGAAACAGTTGGTTGCCGAATTGCTGCGAGACTATCAGGATGTTATTTTTATCGGTGGTATCTTTGGCCATACCAATCTGGTAACCCACAAGGATAATATAGGGAATGCGAATCCGATTTTCAACTCACCGAGTAATTTGCCGATTCATAAAGGAGATAAAGCCAATAAGGAGGTGGAAAAGATGATTCAGGCTGGTATTATTGAACTTTCGAACAGTCCAAACAGTCCTTGGACGTTGCATATTTGCTGGTCCGGAAGAAATATGGTTCAATTTGGTTCTGCGTGGACTATAGGAAACTCAATGAAGTAAAAATCAAGGATGCTTATCCCATTCCCCACATCGATTACAACCTTAACGCATTGCATGGTTCTAGCTGGTTTAGCACACTTGACCTGATAGTGGCCACTGGCAAATGGCAATGGGCAGCAAATGCAGGGAGGGAACGGCATTCCGCACAAGAACAGGTCTTTACCAGTTGATGGTCATACCCTTTGGTCTTTGCAACGCTCCGAGTACGTTTAATGAAGACAGTCATCGCAGTTTTACAGTGGAATGTTGCTGTCTTGTACCTATATGATGACCTAATACTCGGGAAGCACTTCCATGATTATGTGAACAGATTGGGGATGGTTTTTGTCTGGCTTCGAGAAGCTAAATTTAAGCTCAAACCAAATAAATGCGTGTTATATCAACGACAGGTCTCTTTTCTATGACACGTAGTCTCCTCGGAAGGCAAGGACCTACTGTCTGCACCTACTGACACACACAATGTGCAAGCAGTGCTTAATTTACCTACTTCTCAATCAGTAGAGGAAGTACAAAGCTTCTTAGGGTTGTCTTTTTAATACCGCGGCTTTGTGCATAATTTTGCCAAAATTACGCGTCCTCTTCATAATCTCACTTAGAAGAGGTACAAATTTGTATGGTCTCGAGATTGTTAAACGCCTTTTGACACCATGAAACAGAGACTGACCACTGCGTCTGTCTCCTCTTACCCACAGTCTGAAGACGCCTACATTCTCGACACCAATGCTAGCCATTACGCGAATGGAGCAGTCTTGTTACAAATCCAGGATGGTTTGGAAAGAGTCGATGCGTATGGGAGTAAGGTCCTGTCTAAAAGAGAAAATTATGTGTGACTCGCAAGGAACTATTACTAGTAGTTTACCTTGTGAGGTTCTATAGGCACTATCTGTTAGAGCTGCGATTCTTGTTGAGGACAGATTACTGATCATTACGCAGGTTGTATAATTTCCGAGAAGCTGAGGGCCAAATTTCTCTATGGATTTAAATCCTCAGAGTATTTGAGTTTGACATAGAGTATGGACCAGGGGCTTGTAGTAGAAACGCTGACGCCTCATAGAAGACTCTTTTTTGGCAGTGTAATATGGCCACAAATGAACCTACTGGTGGTCATGAAGAACGTTGTGCTGTGGAAGGGTTGAGAAATGAGCTTCAAGAAAGGGAAAACTCACAGGAAGCTGGTGACCCGCAGACATCATATTTTCCACGTCGTAACGAGGAGGCACTCGAATGTTGCGTGCGCAGATAAGGCATTAAGCCCTTTCGGTAATGCTATCAACGTCACAGATATGGGCATGTACACCCTAAAGGAGTTGCATGAATAACAAATGAAAGATAAGGAGGTCGGGGAAATTCTGATGATGCTGGCGGACAACAATGCAAGGCCAGACTGGAGCAAGATTTCATATCATGGTGCAGAATCAAATTTTAGTGGGATCGTTGGCAGCATCTAGTTGTCAGAGATGGCATTCTGTACCTTAGGTGGGAGACGACTGACGGAAAGCAAGCCCAGCTGAAATTTGTTGTGCCAAAAGCTGTTTAACCTATTGTCAGCTACATGATGTCCGTACAGTGGGACATCCTGGTATCAACAGAACATGGTCATGTGCCAAGAATTCTTCCGTTTACTGGAGGGGAATGAAAAGTAATGTTCGGAAAAATGTATAACGTGTGATGTCTTTGCCTCGAGGAAGCCTCTTCCAAACAAGGCATAAGCCAGCAAGCAAAGATATGAGGTCGGATCGTCCATGGAGCGCATAGCCATTGACATAGCAGGGACATTTGATCTCTGAAAGAGGTAATAGATACATTATGGTTCTTAGTGGATATTTCACGAAGTAGACGGAAGCTTATACTCTCCAGAATCACCAAGCTGAAACGGTAGCTACGACCCTCGTTAACGAATTTATTGCTGGATATGGGGTACCACTGGAAACCCATACTAACCATTTAGGAGATTTTGATTCCAAGCTATTAAAGGCAGTTTGTCAGCTTATTGACATGGAAAAAACAAGGACTACCCCGTTCCACCCGCAATCTGACGGTATGGTAGAGAGGCTGAACCGTACTGTGGAGGTCAGGCTAAGCTGTTACGTGGCAGATCTCCAGAAGGATTGGGTTACCCACCACATTCCCATCTTGGTCATAGCATACATGTCTACTCAACACGCGAGCACCAAATTAACATCTAAATTAATTGATGTTGGGTCGAGAAGCAACTTTTCCGTTAGATCTCGTTTTTGGTAGCTCTGAGAGTTGAGAAGATGAGGTTGTGGTACCTATTCCATATGTCCAAGTACTGAGAGGAGGGTAAGAAGAGGAATATGCAT
>JAIGNY010003995.1:0-55000 GCA_020152595.1 Chiridota heheva | reverse complement strand
AACTGTGTCCATACGTTTTCTTAAACATTTAAAATGTTTACGTAATATATGATACTTTAGAGCATTACGCCTTACTGGGCTATGCCCCTGGACCCCATATGTTTTAATGTAATTTCCCATAGTGTTTGTTTGATATCTCAAATGAACTTCACAGACACTTTTTTATTGCCCAATTTAATATTATTAGAAACATTTTAGAATTGTATTACTTTGGTGCCATTTTGGACGTCATTTTTTTAATGGTAGGGCTACTACTTTAAAAAAAAAAATATAACAAATATTTTACTTTAGGTAGTACATTAAAGGTGTATCAATGGCAATTTGCCCCCGAAGTGATCCAACGAAACAAGCTGGCGCATGCATAAAATTCTTCTTATGATTAATGAGGCTTCTCTTTTGATGCGCGACTTTTCAGATCTGATGAGCCGGTTTACCTATCCTCAAGCTTGAATTTCGTATTTCGAAGATACAATACCTTATTTGACAGGTGGTTTTCTTCTTTGGTACACAAAGTTTGACATATAATGTCACCTATGAAAGAAAGAAATAAGTACGACTAGATATTAATGATTTTCTTAAAGAAAAATACGTGTCATGAAAAGGTTATTCAGTATTTAAGCCTTAATGTTCTTGTTAAACACACCTACACACACGCACAAACACACACACACACACACACGCACATATATATATATATATATATATATATATATATATATATATATATATATATATATATATATATATATATATATATATATATATATATATATATATATATATATATATATATATATATATATATATATATATATATATATATATATATATATATATATATATATATATATATATATATATATATATATATATATATATATATATATATATATATATATATATATATATATATATATATATATATATATATATATATATATATATATATCTATATCTATTTATCTATCTATCTATCTATATATATATATATATATATATATATATATATATATATATATATATATATATATATATATATATATGTATATATATATATATATATATATATATATATTTATATATATATATATATATATATATATATATATATATATATATATATATATATATATATCTATATCTATTTATATCTATATCTATATATCTATATATATATATATATATATATATATATATATATATATATATATATATATATATATATATATATATGTATATAAAATATATATATATATATATATATATATATATATATATATATAAAAATATATATATATATATATATATATATATATATATATATATATATATATATATATATATATATATATATATATATATATATATATATATATATATATATATATATATATATATATATATATATATATATATATATATATATATATATATATATATATATATATATATATATATATATATATATATATATATATATATATATATATATATATATATATATATATATATATATATATAATATACAGTTTATTTTTTACCCGCAGAAAATGGCACTCTTCTCTTGCTGAGCAATAGCGTCATTATTAGTACATTTCCGTTGCTTTTTAATCAACTCGACTTACCGATAGATATCACTTTAATTGGGACACTATCATTCCCAAACCTGATGGCGGGAATTTATGGACATGACGGCGATATATTCTTGGCGGGATTCTTAGGCAACGTATACGTATACGAAGATCCAGACAGTGTGGCGGAGTTTCATAATATACCTTTGATTGATAATGTAGCTTTAGACCAGACTACATTTTTTACCTGCGATTCCACAAACAGCTATTGTGAGACAGCTGTATGTAAGTTTCTACTAATTTTTACTTTATATTACAGAATAATGTAGTTTTTAAGATTTATCTTACATTGGAGTAGATTTGATGTTTGTAGCCACAACGGTGCAGGAGATCACAGCTAGAAGGATTCGTAGCTACTATTAAGTACGGTTTAATTTTTCGTATATCACATGCAATGAAATATGGTAAGTTACTCAAAACCTGGATTCCTGGTTTGTAGTAAACATGAGACTGAAATAAGTCTTTCGTACAAACATATTTATAATAAAAATCGCTTAACTGTTGTATGTATATTTGTTGTTCTGCACAATGAATGAAGGAATAACTATATTGTACCACCAATCAATTTTCATCATCATGCATTATAATAAATATAGTCAAATGTGCGAAGTGTCTACTAAATCATTGTTAACAATATCTACGTCTCAAACATTATTATAATAATATGGATTCATGAACTTTAATAGATATGAATAAGAATTAATAATAAGAAATAAGATACCATAACATCCAGAAGTAAAAAAATAATCTATCTTCTATTTTCTCAAGGGTTTTTTCTTGTCAAAGTGGGCAGGTAAAGCTTAGCAGAAGCAATATTTACCGTTTAATATTCATCTAATTTTGTCTTACAAGTTAAAAGTAATATGTTCCAAAGGTTTTTGCTTCTTGCTTCAAAATGTACTTTCATTTAATGCGCGTCCTTTGTTAAAATACATTTCTTGAATTTTTTGTTTTTATTTTATTGTCAATTATAGTTACCATACCTGTGTAATCCACCTTCTATGTCAATTATTTGTATAACTTATTATCTAGGTGGAGATACGTGCGAATGTTGTAACGGTATTTGCTCTGGTTACCCAAGCAATCCAGTATGTACATGTGGTGAAATAGAAGCTTGTACCTCGACGACATCTGATAGCATCTACGGCGACACTGATACGTGTGCTTTGCAACTTGGATATACGTACGAAAGCTTTCCGATGGTAGATCCGGAATGCGCGGGTAATACCAATTAATCAATTGAGAGCTTTCAACTTTAAATCAGGCACTGAATATATTCCACTGCACTTTTTTTTTTTTTTTTTTTAGGGTCAACATTCTCTACGATAAATACATTTGTTTACAAACATTTAGTATATTTGGAACTAAAACAATTTTGTAATTTAATGAGTTTACAAAATCAGTAAGCTAAATAACAATTATTTACAACGAAAATAACATATGAATGCATCGTAATCAAATCTAAATGATAGATATCCCACCGATATAAAAGTTCTAAAGATAAGTGGTATTACCACAATGATACAAATATTTGAAAACCTTTTTTTATGTGTATTAAAACGTTCTTCAAGACAGTGATATGAAATGCATGAAACCACATGACGATATTTACCATAAAACTAAACTATTGATTGATCAAAATCCTGTCAAACAGATGTATACAGCAATAGTACAAATAGTTGAAGCTACTTGTGTTTTTTTACCACCAAAGTAAAACACGGATTCATTATATTTATATATAATTGATGAAATAAAACAGTGATATGAAATACATGAAACCACATGGCAATATTTACCATAAAATTAAAATATTGATTAATTAAAATCATATATAAGTGATATATACAACAATGATAGAAATAGTTGAAGCGATTTGTGTATATTTACCACAGAATGATAATATGGATTCATAATAATCTTATCTAAATGGTTGGTTTTTCTACCGATTTCAATGTTTCAAAGCGACGTGTTGCTATCTACCACCATATTAAAATACGGTTTCATCATAATCATGTACAATTGTTAGATGTTACCCAGATATCAAATATTTGAAGTTACAGGTGTTTATTTAACTCTAGTTAAATTCATTATAATTTTTTCTAACTGATAAATACAACAATAAGACAAATTTTTAAAAACCCTTATTTTTGTGTATTAAAACGTTGCTCAAGACAGTGATATGAAATATATGAAACCACATGACGATATTTACCATAAAACTAAACTATTGATTGATCAAAATCCTGTCTAACAGATATATACAGCAATAGTACAAATAGTTGAAGCTGCTTGTGTTTATTTACCACTAAATGAAAAAAAAAAACGGATTCATCATAATCCTATCTAATGGGTAGAATTTATGTCGGTATGAAAGTTTTAAAGCTACTTGTTGCTACCTACCACCAAACTAAAATACGGTTTCATCATAATTATATATATATGTTGGATATTACCGAGATATCAAATATTTGAAGCCACGGGTGTTTATTTACTACAAAATAAAAACACAAAATTCAGCATAATTATATCTAACTGATAAACACAACATAATACAAATATTTGAAGCCGCCCCCTTTTATTTACAAAAGCATTCAAATACGGATTATACATAAGCACATCTTGCTGAAGGACATTATACCGATATAGAAGTTTTAAAGCTACACCTTGCTACTAAATATTCCAAGCCACGTGTCGTTATTTACCACCAAATTAAAATACGGATTCATTATAATTATATTTAATTAATAGAAATTACATCGATATTAAAGTGCTTAAAGTTGTGCGTTGCTACCGACCACCAAAGTAAAATACAGTTTTATCATAATCGATTCTAATTGATAAATACTAACATTATAAAGCCACGTGTTTTTATTTACCAAACAATTAAAGCGGATTCATCGTTGAGGATATAGCATTTCAATCAATTATTTGAAGCCACATGTTTTTACTAGGGGAATTTTCTTCGATGGAACTCGAACAAAAAGCTACTGTACCAGTCAGCTGATCCATTGTCCGATTAGCTGAAAATTATACTTCCGTTGATTATACATGAAAGAAAATGAATTTTAGTTTTAAATGTCTCATCGCTTTATTAAAGCTACTTATTATCTGCTGCATATTTGTTGAAGAACTTCCTTAGATAAGTGTTTTCTTCTTTTTATTTCATTCAAATCGAGATAATGAAGACATGGGGTATGGGTTTGAATGTTTTTGGAACAAAATACAAATTGACACAAGAATGTATTAGAATGATAAGAACTTTAACATTCCATTTCACATTTCGGTCCTAAAGGATAAAAAGTGGTTTTGTTTTAATCAACGCACCATGAAAATACAGCATATTTACATCTAATTGGGTACGACGGTTCACAATAAACAAGTCAAGGTTGCGATTCTGAAGTTCGTTTATCACAAATTTTACATCTATTATTTGGAACCATGGTTTTGACGGGTATATGATACACTATGATTTCAAACCCATTAATTTTAAACAAATTCAAAAATTATACTCTTCAGAATGTTCGGAGCCTGATATGGTTTTGAATGGAGTATATGCGTTCACGCTACCTACTCCGTACTATATTGGAACCATTGCAACACTTATGTGCGAAGGAGGATACCAAGCAAACCCAGATCCATGTTCGCTGACGTGTGATACGTGTGGAGATTTTACCAACATGACATGTACCTGTGACCGTGAGTAACTTCTAAGAAGGAACAACATTGGACTTTTAGAGCTGATTATCCTATCACATAAATGTCTCAGTTCTGCGATGAAAAGTTTCATGCCAAAAATGTCCCTTCTGTTCTATCTCCTAAGGTAAACAATCAGGAAATAACGTAGTTTCCCTGCCCTCACATGAAGTGTTAACTATAGCATAAGTAGTGAACATAAAGATTGATAAACAGAAAACCGAGAAAAAAAGTCTTGTCTTGGGTCGATTTGTTGCAGAATCAGACCGTCATCGCGTAAGGGGAAATATTTCTCAAGTATTTTCACAAGTAATCTAATACTAAACACAGGTTTATTTTTATGAAAATTGTGACGTAGGACTGGGGGTACAGCTGAAATCATTCTGTATATCTTTTCCAACCTCAATTTAACCCATTGAAATAAGGAAGCCTCCAGCTTTATTGAGTAGGGATATAGCCCTTCTTGTCAGAATTTGCGACACCCTAACAAAGAACAATTAAATAGATAGTTAGGAATGGCAGTTCAACACAATTGTTAAGGGCTCCATTTTGATCTGAATGCAATGAAATTTTGCGTTTTCTCCTGGCTTTTATTTAATTTGGGTGGCAATATATGTAATATTGCCTTTATACGTCCGCTGACATTTACGTTAAACAGATTAATATTGTGTAACTCAATATAAAGATCACAGCAGAGGATATAGAAGAAACATAATCCACTTTTATATATCATATATAATGTTGTTATAATTATAAGTGACCAAGTATCTTGCTCCCTATTTCATTGTAAATATGTAAATGTTTGTGGTTACATCATCTCAAGGCTAGAGAACATATCAACGCTGAATATATATAATACAACCCAACGTTTCTGATTTGTCGAAATGATGACACTAACAGCGATAAGCCATTCAGTTATTACTACGGTAGTGGCGTTATTAGATTATATTGGATTTGTTGGTGACAGTTTAATTAATTCACGTCTCTGAGTTACGAAATAAGCCACACCCACCATAGCAATGCAGTAACTAGGTGGGACAAACAAACCTGAAATCCGCAATCGTGTATGACCGATGCATTGGCATTTACATATTCAGTGTGGCATGCCGGAAGATTTAATCCATTTATGGTATTTCCCAGATCTTTAGAAATTTTAGCAAAAGAAATAACAACTTCTGTTTGTTAACCCTTCTGGATAACGGGAATTGGATTTACAAAGCCCGTAACGGGCTCGTAGGTGCAAATTATGTCACTACCTTGTTGCCACTCGGTATGTGTTTGTGCAAAGAAAAAAAAAATGTGTAGACTATTGCATTGACTGCAGAGCCCGCTATCTATCTGTATTGTGCCAGTACCGCATATGATTTTTGCCCCACTTAATTACCAGATTTTGTTGCTTGGCAAATTCGTGCCGTGATTGGTTGAAAAAGCTGCCAATCATCTAACCCGGACAGGTGTGCATTATCTTGACGAGACTCCCGATTTTAAGTACGTGAAGTCTTCAAAACAAGTTGGTATTGCTTCAAAGGCTGCAAGCTTTCATGAATCTAAACTAACAAGAAATCATAGTAGTATCCTGCTATTGTTTAATTATATGTTTAATGTTTAAAATGAATTACTGTTATAATATTGACATCATCATCAGAGAGTTCTCTTCTTTATATATGTTTTTCTTCACTCTTGCACAAGCTTTAGCTAGTCCAAAACTCAGCTGCCCGGCTTATATCTAATTCCAGACGAACTGAGCATATCACACCTATCTTGAAAGACTTACACTGGCTACCTGTTGAAAAACGTATCATCTTCAAAACTCTCTTTTTTACTTATTGATCTGTTGCTCAGTGCACAGCTCCTGTTTATCTCTCCAATCTTATTTCAAAATATTCCCCGAGTCAAGCCCTGCGTTCTGGTGACTCTTGTCAACTATTACAGCCGACAACAAGAACACATTTTGGTGATATTTTTTTTTCTGCCTCTGCACCCAAGCTTTGGAATTCACTGCCTCGCCACCTGAGATTTTCTCCAATACTGGAATCATTTAAAAGACATCTAAAAACTTATCTTTTTGATCTACATTTTTCAAACAACTAATTTTGTACAGCGCCGTGAACAGATGCTTTTTTTTTAAATTTCGGCGCCCAAAAAGTTTAGTTATTAACATGTTAGTTGTTATCATATATACCACAAAAAGTTTGATAACACTAGTTCATTCACAAACAATAAGTATACCGTGTGTTTTTTAGCTCGACTATTCGAAGAGTAGTAGAGCCATTCTACTACTCCCGGCGTCGGCGTCGGCGTCGGCGTCGGCGTCGGCGTCGGCGTCGGCGTCGGCGTCGGCGTCGGCGTCGGCGTCGGCGTCGGCGTCGGCGTCGGCGTCGGCGTCGGCGTCGGCGTCGGCGTCGGCGTCGGCGTCGGCGTCCGGCAAAGTTTTGAATAAAGTCTTTTCGTAACTTAAGTTGTGAATGGTGTACATTTATGTGACTTGGCATACGAATAGAGAACATGGGTACTGATCAAATGAGCATAATTGGAGGGTTGTGTGTGCATATTAATTGGCTTATTTGCATAACAAGGGAAATATTTGTCAGATTAAAGTTTTGGTTAAAGTTTTTATAATATAAGTTATAAATGATGTACATTCATGTAACTTGGCATAGGGGTACTGCTTAAGTGAGCATGATTAGGGGTTGGTTGTGTGTGCATACTAATTAGCTTAGTTACATAACAATGCAAATATTTGTATCGATGATTTCTCTTAAATTAAAGTGGATGTAGGGATTTTATTTCACACAAACGATCATACATATAAAGAAAATTGTCTACACTCAATAGCGAGGTATAGTGTACATATTAAGTAAGTTATTTGCATAACAATAGACTTGCTTACAACATATTTAACCTGAGATAATAACTTACTATTTGATTCAGTGGTAGATGGAATTAGTACTGTACAATTGAGCATGATTGTGGGATTTTGTGTGCATAGTAATTTGCCTATTTGCATAGCAATGAAAATATTTGTACATGTGGTATCTCTTGGACTAAAGTGGGTATTATGATTTTGCTTAAACAAATGATCATACAGTGTATTTGAGGGGCATTTTTTACCCTCAATGGTTAGGTATAGTGTGCGTTTGCTGCATTATGTTTGACCTGAGATCAAAAATATTTGGCTCATGATTTGTGTAGTTATCATATTTCTAGTTTTGTCATAATATTGACATTTCTGACATGATATCAAAAAGAGTATTTGTCTTGCCATGAATAAAAAAGCAAAAAGAAGTTTCCTTGCTTCTAAAGAATGTTGAATTAGGGCTTGGGGAATATAAAGAATAAGCACAGTGTGGGGTATAAGATGACTTGATGATAAAGTAGCTGGACGAATTAGGGTGAGGTCGTGTAGAATAAGGTGGGTTGGCACGCAGAACAGCACGGGTTGCCATGTGAAACAGGGTATGTTGGCATGTGGAAGAGGATGGGTCGACATGCGGGAAAGGGCGGAATGGGATGTTGTGGTATGTCATCTTCAAGTAATTGAATGACATACAGTATCTGATTTCCAGGTGTGATTGCATGGAATGTAGACGTGGGATGACATTTGGGACAGGTTGGGGTGGAATGTGGGACAGTCTGGAATATGCATTATTGGCGATGAGGGGATTTGTATCGTTTCCAATGTCTAGTTTGTAATATGTTAATTAATATTGTTTCGCATAATTGTGCTTTAATGTTATTGTACATTTTCATGCTTCTTGACTTTGCTTGACACACATATTTTCTTAAAATGAAAGTTGTATTACAATCCACAATGTAGTACTGACTGGAAATGTGTAGGGGCTGTGGGAGGGTACAGGTTGGAAACGGGGTTTGAATGACATTCTTTTATTACCATTGGCAAGTCAGGGCCTCTCCTTTCTTTGTTATTCAATTGATAAAACTATAAAAAGTGTTGCAGTTATAAAGACTGCTAGGTTTGACATGTTTGCTGAATTACTGGGTGACGTGTCTTTGAGCTTTTTTTGTCTTAAAATATCTGGAAAAACTAAGAGATATTTTAAAGCTCGTAGTGCAAATGAAAATGTAAGTGCCTCTTTCAAAGCTCTAGTAATTTGAAATCATCTGCCCTTCAATCCTATTTCTGTACATACTTCCCTCTAAAAGCCCATTCTCTATACTAGCTTTGAATAGTCGAGCATACTGTCCTTCCGACAGTTATAGTTTGTTATTCATTCATGTTAGGTTGATATTCAAGTTTCATGTAAATATCATAGTATTGATTCCAACTTGTTCTGTAAAATTAGACATAAAATGGTTAAATAAAAAAATAGCAATATTTTCAAATTGAAGCAATAACACATGGCACTAAAACTCATGCGAATATATTAAATTGATTTACACAAAGAAATTAATCAAAAACGCAAAGAATAATGATTGCTGCCGGAAAAGAAAGTTGCGATAATGTACAAATTAGTTTAAATGTAGTTGATATTTTTCAAAAGAAGTAATCAAATGAAATACAATCATCACTTTCATTAAAAACATTTTAAAATAACCAACTACAAAGTAAATCTGGTATAATACTTATAATAGTGTCTGGAGGAAATCATTGTATCCCATTTTAGCGAACATGCAGTTACTCTCTGATTTCACATCCTTATACCTCTGGTCTCTTTTTCTTTGTAGATGTTTGAAAATCATTTTTCGATATGGAACAAATATTGCCTAATATCATAATATGCTGTACAGAATGACAATTTGTTAATATACAAGCATTGAAAGTCATTCTGGTAAAGGGTTATTTAGTAAAATGTTCATAGTTCCAAACCTTAAATTTCAAAACCAGATTTACCGCACATATGATTTATATTATATTTCCATATGCAAGATGTTTAATTTTCCAAAATGTATCTTAATTTTTGTTTACTGCCTGCGCAGTCGTAGATTGTGGACCCCTGACATCACCGGGTGACGGCGAAGCATCTTTCAGCTATTCCTCTGGTACAACATATGATAGCACCGTGAATGTGACTTGCACGACTGGTATATTATCCGGGAGCTCTACGCGAACATGTTTGGCCGACGGTTCGTGGTCTGAGGTTGAAATTACCTGTGAAAGTAAGATTTTATTGACTCATTTTTTTGTTAAATGATCCTATCAATGCAGATTATATACGACATATATGATTAGTCAAATTAAGAAATAAACTGCAATTGCGAGCCCATTGTTGAGTGATAACCGGAAAGCCTAAATAATTCGAAAAATAATGGTCAAGACAAAATATGATAACAAAAATTAAAAACAACTTCGAAAAAATAAACAAAATCTGATCAATTCGAGATGAAGAAACATGCAAAATTATATAAACAATACCGCACATGCAGTATGGGAGAATCCTGGGCTTTGGGTGTAATAAGAAAATGCACCAAAACTCGGTGCTTCGTATTCATTAAGATCCATGGAGGCCGCCATTTTAACTTGTGATAACGTTATATCAATGGGATTTTTACTAAGAGCATGGTAGCATTTGTGTGATGTATCGTATAATGCATGTACACCGTATTAGCGATTACTAAGCCAACATAGAATCATGTGTCGAGAGGGTTGTTCAAAAAGGTAATGACCTTAAACAGAAGTCTTTTGCTATTCTATCGCAAATTCCACGGTAAATTTTAAAAATCTGCGATCAAATAAAATGAATATTCATTTGATATCGGTATTTCTTTTCAAAAATATCCTCTGTGTTCTCATTAAAAATCCTCATTGACTTAACGCTATCACTAGATAAAATGGCAGCAGCAATGGATCGTGTAATGCACATCAAGCTCACAACTTCTTGTGTGATTATTATTACATCAAAAGGCTTGGATTCTCACGGACTGACATGCATCAATTCAGCTTATTTGCATATGCAACACAGAGAGAATGATTGACGGTTTTTAATCAACCAATTTGTACTTTTATCATCTAACAAAACTTGATTTCGTAAATGACGCGCAATTACATCAATTTAGAATGTAATGTAAGTATTTTGCAATATAAAAGCAATATTTCAGTAGAAACACATTCTGGTTTATTACTAAAGAAAACAAAATGTCTTCGTTAACTTACCGAGAAACAATACACAAATGTCAAAATGATGTCTGTGTACACTCGCACTGCGAGCCCAGCTGTAAATATGTACTGTACGACAGTATGAAGGTTGATCGGTTTGGCTTAAGTACCAGGCCGTGTCCCGTCAAAGTGCAAAGAATACTAAACAAATCTTTCAGGCCTAGTTGTTATTAGAACAGAAACTACTCTTATTTAATATTCTCAACTTTGTCAGAGCTTTGACCAGTTCTAAAGTTGTTGAACATGGCGTTTTGGTCTAGGGTTATGCACTGTGAGTACTAGGCTAGTTACAACGACAGTAACGTTAATGTGTAGTGTAGCTTGAGGTTACGTGCAGTAGAATTTTCACGCAGCAATTCAATTGTGTTGTAAAGACTGTTATAATGCTTAGGCACTACTGTTACAAATAAGGCTAATGATTATAGAAAAAAGTAAACAAAGCAGTGGCACGTTTTATTTCTAGTAATATACTTGTTTGGTTCAAGTACTTAACAAGTATAACCCTGTTGAAGATGCAAGCTGTATTAGAATGAATTTGTAAATTTACATTTTGCTTTTGTTTTTGATTTGGGCTATTGCATATTATATTTTAGACTGTGCACATTGGACTATGTTGTTGTTCGATTTAAATCTGGCATAATCAACTTGTCAGCAAGAAGTTTGTCCCTGCTGAAACTGAAATTGGATATTTTGGGCATAATCTATTTTTGTGCGTATAATAATTATTAAAGGGTTAATCTGTGGTTGCTATGGGTGGTTGCCATGATTGAATGTAGGAGTTACCCCACATTAGAAAGTGTGAATCTAATGAATATGCAACTGTCCGGTTATTGACTGGCTGTGCTGTCATTGGTCAATTTGTCTAGCAACTGTCCGTTCGTTGAGTAATAACCGGACAGCCCTATCTAAAAAAGCCTTGGTCAAACATTTGACTAGTTTCCCGATTCATTTTTATCTAAACCGAATCGGGTTTTTTCTAAACAGTCGTCCTGGTCGAATTTTAACCGTTTCTGTTCAAATAGGAAAATGCCTTTGAAATATCTGATCCGTTCGCTAGTAAAATTCTGTTTCTTTATTCTGTTTAAACCAATACTGAATTATTATTGGTTCGTAGTGACGTCATTTCTGTTTAAGCCGCAGTTAACTGAATTTCGTACCGACCACTCAAAGCGAGATTGGATTTTTTTTGTTGTTGAAACATCGGGAGAATGGGAGTTAAAAGTTCCAATGAATCACCGCAATGTTTTCAACGGTAAGAAAAATACGTTTAATCATAATTGTTACCAATTTAATTACCATGAACTGCTTGAAATTGTGAACAGCTACGGGCCAGTTTACTGTTCGCTTGAAGTAGCCTATGGTCTATCATTACTTAGGCTAAATACGGCATTGGCAATAGTTAACACTAGGTTTAGGTAGCATAACGTTAGTACTAGTAGGTTGAACCGAAATGTGAAGCGACATAGGCCTAACCTTGACATTAGGGCAAAACTGAAATAAAAAGGCCATGATTGTACATACATATAAAG
The DNA here is from genome assembly GCA_020152595.1 of Chiridota heheva. NCBI lineage: Eukaryota > Metazoa > Echinodermata > Holothuroidea > Apodida > Chiridotidae > Chiridota > Chiridota heheva. Next base: position 42,032 of record JAIGNY010003995.1, on the reverse strand, counting down.
GCCTACAGATACATGCAAATGGCGAGAATGTAAAAAAAATATATAGGAGGGAAAGAGATGGAAGGGGGAGGGAGAAGTCCTCTGCATTAAAATTGTGGATTGTCAGGGCACTGCCACTTTATTTTTCAGGTCAAATTTAACCAAATGAGCATTAGATTTATCCAAAGAAATTCAGAGCAAAGACTTTCCGCCTCCCTGTGAAATACTTCTTTATGTACACATGCATATGACAATAATTCTAAGCACTTGAAATCCCCAAATAAATACTGATCACGGCCCTGTAGCCCAACAAACTTTTGGATAAAATTTATGTTGGGAAGTATTTAAGTCCAGCAGACAATCTCCATTTTGGCTACGTGACTCTGCATACTTTTTGATTGAAATTATCCAAAGGCCCCTTCATAATCTTTTAATGGAAGTTATACTTGTGATGGGATTTGTTTACAGTCTCACTCATACACCCCAGAGCGGTTCGACTTTGGGATCCATGCTTTTTTTAAATAATTGATACATTGTACACCCCGGGGCGGCTCCGTTGGGTCCGTACTTGCGATATTTTTTTTAGTTTAACAAAAAAAAAAAAATCATACATACACCCCGGATCGAGTGACTCCAGTGGCTCTTTGCTTGTCACAGAAAATCTTATTTAAGGAACGACCCATAGTTCCAGTGTTTCCTTTTGTTTTGTAATTTTGAGTGCGGAGCCGGCTCCGCGGAGTATTTACATGTAAGGATTAGGTGGTATTCTGCAATTAAGCCCTTAACACAATGCTCATGGTCGTTTTCAGCCTCATTCAAAGCATAACCATGCTTACTGACATGTACATTACTGACATTCATTAAGAAAAGCGACTGTTCAGTCTAGGCAATCCTAAATATTGTTATCATAGAATCATTTACAAAACATTGTTTAGTATCTTTTAACTTAATGATGAGCCTCTCAAAAATTAAAATTAAAAATATCAGGATAATTTTATATTTTAGGAAATCTTACTTTCAGATTCGTTTTGTTTTAGAATAAATTTTTTTTATTCATGCAAACATATTCAAGGTAGGCATATTTGCGGTTTGCATTTTTTTTCCACGATGATGGCAAGAGAGTGCTTCCGATGCTTGCATCCTCATGTATGGGACATATATTTTTAAATTGGAGATTTAAAGTATTTATCAAAAGATGACGATTGCTTCTACATATCGGCAGGCTGAGATGATACACTATTTTTGTAAGAAGGACATTTTCTGGATCTTTCAGAAACCACTTACAGTATGCATGGTTAAGTTACAATGCCCAGTTTCGCGATTTTAACTATTGTTCTAGTATTAGTAGCATGGTGGGGCCGAAGTTTGTACACCTAACGAATTAACATTTATTTTTCTTTATGCAAAAAATATCTGTCGCTGTCAGCAATACAAAATAATTTTCTGATTTCTCTTTTTTTTTATCTATAGTAAATTCACAGCAACTTGATATTTTACTTATCAAGATAATAATTTAAGTAAAAATAACTTTCCTTTGTTTCGGCAACATCGCGAATACCCCGAACTTCGTGCACCAATGATACAACTATGCAACTTTCATCAGTTGTACCAGTAGAGCATTAAAAAGGCTTGAACGGAAATACGGTAAGGAAACATTTTAAAATAATAATTTACAAAGTGCGTATTCATCGAAAATATAGCCAGTATTGTTTAAAAGTCCTCAAATTAACAGATGGAATCTTGAATTTGATGGTATTTTTTCGGAAGTTAAAGAAATATTGGGGTGCATGAACTTCGAGCCTGCACGAACTTCGGGTCGCTTACAATACAGTAGCAGTGGGCCCCTACTAGTCGTAACGTTGGGCATAATGTTGTATGTATTATTAGGCCAACATGAAATAGTGTGGCCAAATTTGTAGGCCTATTTAAAATTTCTCATGATACAGTCTTAAGACCCTTGCACACCAGATGCGACCGTGCAACATGACACATTTGTATTAGGAATATTAAGCTTAAGACTCCGTAACGAGGCCGTAGGGTAGTAATTTTTACATGATCATTTATTAGATGATGCGTATTTAAAATTTGCTGTTCCTGAAATAACGATGAGATTTGTATGCCAAGTTACGGCAAGGGTTGTTTTACATTGAAAATTTGGCCACACAAATTTGCGGTAAAATTGTATCTGATTATTCTATACCAAAATTCTCCAGCAGAAATCTTTATTGCTGTAAAAAGAATTAGGTAGAAATGATTTTTCTATTCCAATTTTTGTAATATACAGCAATTCTAGGCCACACTTGAAATGGCAATTATAATGGGTCATTAGTGTTAGGCTGCATCTGAAAACTTCAAATTTCAAATCATTTTCCTTCAAAAACTGAAGAAGAATGCGTAAAAATGTTGCAAATTTCCTGGAAATTGAAGAAAATTTTCCACTGAAATTGAAAATTTCACGAGAATGAAGACAATTTCACGAAAAGTAAAAGAATTTTCGTAGAAATCTAAAAAGATTCCCGAAAGGGAAAGAAATTTCCCGGAAATGAAGAAAATTTCCTGAAATTCAAGAGGATTTCCAAAAAAAAATGCAACAAATAATCTTGATCATTCAAGGCAAATTTCTGAAAACTTATTCCTAGAAAATTTAAGAATTCCCGATAGTTCTAAAAATCCCAGAAAATCAAGATTTCCCAAAAAGCAGCAACATTTCATGTAAAGTAACTAGTGCAAATTTCATGTGGAAAATGTTCGAGCTCTTGCTCCCCTGAGAGGTAACATTTCTTATCTATACCCCTTGCCAAGGCAAATTTAAAGTAAAGGTTTATTCAAAAATGATTGTGTGTGTGTGTGTGTGAGGAAGGGTGGGGAGGGGGGGCATTGTTCTGATAATATTAAGACTTAATCCCCCTATCTGAGGATTTTTGGCTCTATGTTGTAAATTTTGGTCCAAACGTAAAGTTTGGGTCAAAAACTGAAGATTATTGAGGAATTCTTATTCAAAGTTGAAGATTTAAGGGCCAAAATTCAACATGTTTGTGCCAAAATTGAGGAATTTTGGTGCAAACTGTAAAAGCTTTGGTTAAAAATGAACAATGATTCAGTCGATACGATTAAAGATATAACAACATTCATTTTGTATATTGTTCATTTGATATTTCAGTTAATAATATATTTATGGCTTTGACAAACAAAAAAATACGGGGTGGGGAGGACTGGAGTGAACCCCCATTCCTCCCCCAGTTACGTCATTGCCGAAATCTATTTGTTATATTTGTAAATTGTATGTGAAACTAATTTGAAATATGATAGCTTAAATCTTTAGGAGTTCCATTTTATTTTACTTATTACTTACTATTCAGCAGAAACTCAGCAAACAAAAACAGACAGACATAGAAATACCGGTAGGCCTACTGGCAGAACAATGGTATGGGCCATAATGAAGCACCCTATACTCTAAATGTTTGAGTTGTTTTGAAGAAACAAATTTGAAGTTTTGCCGTCTTGTTTACAGGACCAGCATTTATGCAGTCTTCTTTAAAAAAAAATTGTATCAGAAAATGTGATTCTTCTTGATGAAGAAACTATACAAGAAAATGATTACATTATACTGGGTCACGATTCAAAGTTAAGAAATGAGGTGAATTGCTGAAGGTATGTATTAAGTCTTGCTGTCATCGCTTTATATTTCTTGATCTTGATAATTCTATACTTTTATATTTAAAAGTACATTCAAAACTCTTTTTTGTATACTTATTGCAGACTGGTCTGAAGCTAAATTAAAAACTCAATTGCACTGTAATACCAAATATGGGTTGATGTAAGGGTTAGAAAAACGACTCGCCTACTCGCTCGGCATAGGCTAGCAAATTTTTTTTGTGGCGAGGTAGATATTACAACATAATGTGGTACATTACTCCACACCAAGTTTAGCGAGGCACTCTTGTATCTTTCAATTATGGTTGATGTGAGATGAAAGTATGAAATTTCAATTCAGTGGGCATATGCATTTATTAATAGTTTCTAATAAAGTCTACTATAATGGATTTCTATAATGTTTGGAATACAGTACATTGGCATAGGTAGACTGTTTTACAATGGGGAGAGGCATACGCATGCATAATCCAAGCTCTTTCAGTAGTATCATAATGTTTCATTTTAATGTCGTCAAAATTTTGTCGAAAAAAATATAATGTGGAAAAAATGTATTAAAAACTTGAATAAATATTCCAAATATAAAAAAAAATATCTAAATTTATACCATGCTGAAATAAGATTTTAAAAATAGGAATACTATAACCGAGAAATACACACATAATCAAACATTTAGCAAGTAAATTCAGCTGTTGCAAAATCAGTTTTGAATATGCAGACTGTAGAATTGCCCCTTATAAGTATACGTAGCAGTCTATATTTCTATGTTACATTGAATCAAAGTCCAAGGTATGTTCATCAATTTGCAATTTTTAGCTCGACTATTTGAAAAATATTAGAGTTATTCTACTACCCCCGCCGTTTGCGTCGGCGTTGGTGTCCGGCAACGTTTTGTTAAAGTTTTGGTTAAAGTTTTCATAACCTAAGTTATGAATGGTGTAAATTCATGTGACTTGGCATATGGATAGAGGACATTGGTATTGCTTAAATAGGCATGATTGTAGGATTGTGTGTGCATACTAATTAGCTTATATATAACAATGAAAATGTTTGTCAGTTTAAGTTTTGGTTAAAGTTTTTGCTTAAATTGTTCATAACTTTGAATGATGTACACACATGTGACTTGGCATAGGGTAGAGAACATGGGTAATGTTAAAATGAGCGTGGTTGGGGTTGTGTCTCCATTTTAACTAGCTTATTTGCATAACAATGAATATATTGGTAAGGTCAAAGTTTTGGTTCTAAGTTTTTGGTTAAAGTTTTCATAACTTAAGTTATGAATGGTGTGCATTCATGTAAATTAAGATAGGGATTTGTTCAAGTGAGCATGATTAGGGGTTGTGTGTGCATACTAGTTAGCTTATTTGCATAACAATGAAAATATGTGTATGTATTATATCTCTTAAATTAAAGTGGATGTAGGAATTTTGTTTTAATCATATGTGTGAAGAGCATTGGCTACACTTGATATTGAGGTGAAGTGTGCATACGAATTAGGTTATTTGCATAACAGTAGACTTTTGTACAATTTTTGTAACATTCATGAGCGCATAACTTAACTTATGAATACTGTACATTCATGTAACTTGGCACAGGGGTAGACGACATAGGTACTGTTCAAATAAGCATAATTAGAGGGTTGCATGTGTATACTAATTAGCTTATTTGCATAATATTGTCAATATTTGTATCTATGATAACTCTTAATGGGGATTGGTAATGGGGATTTTGTTTGCAAAAATAATCATATATATTGAAGACCATTGTCTACACCTAATGGTGAGGTGCAATATACATATCAATATTTATTTGCATCACGGAGTGACACTCCTTAATGATTTATATGATGAATAACAGGTAAGTCTGTTAATTTTACGCCTTTGACGAGTTTGTGCCGACCTCATATCTTTGCATGCTGGCTTTTGCCTTGTTTGGTAGAGGCTTCCTCAAGGCAAAGACATCACACGTTATACATTTTTCTCCAACATCACGCTTTACTCCCCTTCAGTATACGGAAGAATTCTTGGCACATGACCATGTTATGTTGATACCAGGATGTCCCGCTGTACGGACATCATGTAGCTGACAATCGGTTGAAGAGCTTTTGGCACAGCAAATTTTAGCTGGGCTTGCTTTCCGTCAGTCGTCTCCCTCCTAAGGTACAGAATGCCATTTCTGACAAGTAATTGCTGCCAATGATCCCACTAAAATTTGACCCTGCACCATGATATGAAATCTTGCTCCAGTCTGGTCTTGCATTGTTGTCCGCCAGCATCATCAGAATTTCCCCGACCTTCTTATCTTTTATTTGTTGTTCATGCAACTCCTTCGGGGTGTACATGCCCATATCTGTGACGTTGGTAGCATTACCAGAAGGGCTTAATGCCTTATCTGCGCACGCAACATTCGAGTGCCTCCTCGTTACGACGTGGAAAATATGATGTCTGCGGGTCATCAGCTTCCTGTGACTTTTCTTTTCCTTGAAGCTCATTCCTCAACCCTTCCACAGCACAACGTTCTTCATGACCACCAGTAGGTTCGTTTGTGGCCATATTACACTGCCAAAAAAGAGTCTTCTATGAGGCGTCAGCGTTTCTACTACGAGCCCCTGCTCCATACTCTATGTCAAATTCAAATACTCTGAGGATTTAAATCCATCGAGAAATTTGGCCCTCAGCTTCTCGGAAATTATACAACCAGCGTAATGATCCGTGATCTGTCCTCAACAAGAACCGCAGTCCTAACAGATAGTGCCTATATAACTTCACTAAGTAAACTACTGATAGTAGTTCCTTGCGGGTCACACATAATTATCTCTCTTGGACATGACCTTACTCCCATATATATACTCTTTTCAAACTATCCTAGATTTGCAACAAAACTGATTCATTCGCGTAATGGCTAGCATCGGTGTCGAGAATGTAGGCGTCTTCAGACTGTGGGTAAGAGGAGAGAGACGGAGTGGTCAGTCTCTGTTTCATGTTGTCAAAAAGCGTTTAACAATCTCGAGACCATACAAATTTGTACCCCTTATAAGTGAGATTATGAAGAGGACGCGCAATTTTGGCAAAATTATGCACAAAGCCGCGGTATTAGGAAGACAACCCTAAGAAGCTTTGTACTTCTATCACTGATTGAGAAGTAGGTAAATTAACCACTGCTTGCACCTTGTGTGTGTCAGTAGGTGCAGGCAGTAGGCCCTTGCCTTCCGAGAAGACTACGTGTCCTAGAAAGGAGACCTGTCGTTGATATAACTCGCATTTATTTGCTTTGAGCTTAAATTAGCCTCTCGAAGCCGGACAAAAACCATTCCCAATCTGTCCACATGATCATGGAAGTGCTTCCCGAATATCATGTCATCATATAGGTACAAGACAGCTATATTCCACTGTAAGACTGCAATGACTTTCTTCATGAGACGTACTCAGAGCGTTGCAAAGACCAAAGGGCATGACCGTCAGCTGGTAAAGACCCGTTCTTGTGCGGAATGCCGTTTTCTTTCTGCATTTGCTGCCCATTGCCATCTGCCAGTAACCACTATCAGGTCAAGTGTGCTAAACCAGCTAGAACCATGCAATGCGTTAAGGTTGTCATCGATGCGGGGAATGGGATAAGCATCCTTGATTTTTACTTCATTGAATTTCCTATAGTCCACGCAGAACCGAATTGAACCATATTTCTTCCGGACCAGCACAAAAGGCAACGCCCGAGGACTGTTTGGAGTGTTTGAAGGTTCAATAATACCCGCCTGAATCATCTTTTCCACCTTTCTATTGGCTTCATCTCCTTAATGAATCGGCAGACTACTCGGTGCGTGGAAAATCGGATTCGCATCCTCTATATTATCCTTGTGGGCTACCAGATTAGCATGGACGAAGATACCACCGATAAAAATAACATCTCTTGACTCAGACCAGACGTACTCTTTGCAAACAATGCATTTAAGTGTTTTGGTACTAAACTTTCTGACTGTATTTGCTCCTGACTTTTGGTTTCCTGTCCATGCAAAATTTGATGCACATCCTCCGACTAAATGGTTGTCAACAAGCAACAATATGAATCCTTTTTCGGAGATAAATGTCTTCACTACCAGGATTCAACATTCTCACTGGTACAGTCAACTGTCTGGCATCTACAATTACACTGGCCACCATAGCTTGATGTTTTTTTGTTGTGAAATTGTCTTCTGGGCTTACGAATCATTTCTTCAAATGCTTCCCGGGCTGTTTTATTACTCCTGGTACGATTAGCTTATGTCCTGCCGGTATGACTGTGCTTACCATGGTGGAACTTCGCTTTGTGGCAAATGGAATTCAATCCCACTGGCAGTGCAATTCACGCAGGAAATCAACCCCGAGAAATCCATCCTGCTCGATATTACTTACATAACACGGGTGATCATGGAAACACCATCTAGCTTACCCCATAACACGGGTGATCATGGAAACACCATCTGAAATATAATCTTGCTTATCACGTCTACGCTGACGATACACAAATTTATTTTTCCTTCAAAGCTTTGCAGCTTAAGCCCCAGGTTGCCTTTCCGATCGTACGTAGCGGGTTGCCACCAGCAAGCCATAACCGCTGAGATATGGACTGTAGTGGTTGTGCTATCCTGCTTGAGAGCTGATCTTCTTGAGGGATACATGTCGCTGAAGTACCAGAATCAATTAAGAAATCCACTGATTTTCCACCAAATCTTACTTGGATATATGCGGGTCCACTATTGTTGGATATCGAATAGTCATAATCATTATAAAGAAATTTGGGCACCTCTTGTTTGCTTCTCGGGGCTAAGTTTTGGCCACCTGACTCAGCCCAATTGAGTTTACCAGCTGCTCACTCCTCTGCACCTAAATCGGATATGGCCAAATTCTTGGCAATGCCAACACTGGAAATTTGACAAAATCTCTTCCGTTTCGTGGCCGACCACCTTGCCTCTGCTCATTTAATTTCTGCAATTGCTGTAAAACAGTTTTGACTATGTCCTCGAGCGTTTGAAGTCAATCCTCAATTGAAACAGTCCTGATTCCTATTTTTGCTGGCTTGACGTGAGAGTTTTAGAAGCTTGATATACTTCTTCTCTGTAACACTAGCAATAACCTCCGTCAAAGTTTTAGGTTGAGCAAAATACACCGTTTTCTGCAAGTCGCTGTCAGTTAAAGCATCCTTGAAAGAGTCTCAAATTCCTTCCAGAAGCTGACGTTCTGCGTGCGGGTAGGCCGACTGCACTAACCTTCGTGTGTCCGGACCAAGCTGTTAAATTGTCTCTGCAAGTTTCTTTATCCTTGAAGACAACTGGACCTTGAACAGTTGTACTTGTCGACCAACGCCTAACCGATGATCTATTGCTGTAACAAGCAAGGATGGTACTCCTCTGATTCTCTGGAAGTAAGAAAAACATCTGTTGAGCCTCGCCCCGCAAACTTGCAGCCATGAAGTTAGTCTTCTTTCTATTACTCCAATTGTTGAGTCCAGCCACTGTATTAAAAATGCGACAGATACTCCTCCCACATTCCAGTACCATTAATCTTGTCAGATAAGATTACAGGTTTTCTGACAGATTCGGGTGTAGGCTGTGTAGCTGTGTTTCTGTCAGTTAGGTTTGTTGACTCCATCGGGGAAGGTAGGTCTGCATAAACATCTGAAGATGTGTTCTAGATATGTTAATGTTGTTCAGCTTGAACAACCGTATTTTCTTCGACGCCCGGCTGATTGGGTGAGATATGCTGCTCAGATTGAACAAAAATATTTATATAAGTGCCAGGTTTGTTATCTCGAGGTGTTGCAATAGGTGCATTTGGTGCTTAAAGGTGTTTGATAAACATTTTTGCAATTACACCAATTATTTAACGTTTTATGATAAATTGTTACCTGTTACAGGGATATAAGACATGGGTACTGTTTAAATAAACATGATTTAGGGTTGTGTGTGCATTCTAATTAGCTTATTTGCCTAACAATGAAAATATTTGTAACTATGATATTTCTTAAATTAAATTGGAAGTGGATGAAGATATATGTGAAGAGCATTATATACACTCAATGGTGGGGTACGGTGTAGTGTGCATGTTTAATAGGTTTTTTGCGTAACAATTTACAATAGGCTTGCGTACAAAATATTTAACCTGAGATAATAAGTTGCTATTTAGTTAAGAGGTAGAGGGCATTAGCACTGTTCAGTTGAGCATGACTTGGGATTGTGTGTGCATAATAATTAGCCTATTTGCATAGCAATGAAAATATTTGTACATGTGGTATCTCTTGGATTAAAGTGGGTATGATGATTTTGCTTAAACAAATAATCATACAGTATGTGTGAAGAGCATTGTTAACACTGAATGGTTAGGTATAGTGTGCACTTGCAGCAATATGTTTTACCTGAGATAAAGAAAATGGCTTATGACTTACTAACTTCACATTTCTAGTTTTGTTGTGATATTGACATTCCAGACATGAATAGCAATACAAATGTTTGTCTTGCCATGACTAAAGAGGCAATCAAACATTTGCTCACTTCTAAAGAATGTTAAATTAGGAGTTTGGGAAATATAAACAATAACAGAATGTTGGTAGAATATGACATAATGATACATTTTAGCTAAAGGAATTAGGATGAGGATATGTGGGACAGGGTGCAATTGTATGTAAGGCAAGATGGGTTGGCATGTGGAACAGGGTGGATTGGCATGTGGAACAGGGTGGATTGGCATGTGGAACAGGGTGGATTGGCATGTGGAACAGGGTGGGCTGGCATTTGGAACAGGGTTGGTTGGTATGTGGAGTAGTGTGGATTGGCATGTGGAACAGGATGGTGAGGCAGGGCGGGATGGCATGTGGTGGGATGTCATCTGGATTTCAGTTGTGACGGCATCTGGGTCATGCAAGTGGTGGAATGTCATACAGTATCTGGTTTTCAGGTGTGATTGCATGGAGTATAGACGTGGGATGACATTTGGGACAGGTTGGGATAAAATATGGGACAGTCCGAAATATGCATTATTAGTGGTGAGAGGATTTGTATCGTTTTCAATGTCTAGTTTGTCATACGTTAAGCAACATTGTTTCGCATAGTTTTGCTTTAATATTATTGTACATTTTTCATGCTGCTTGACTTTGCTTGACACACATATTTTTTAAATTGGAAGTTTTTATTAGAATCCAGGATGTAGTTCTGGGAAAATGTAGGGGCTGGGGAGGGTACAGGTTGAAAAGGGGGTTGAATGGCATTCTGTTATTAACATAGGCAGGTCAGGGCCTCTCCTTTCTTTGTTATCCAATTGATAAAACTAAAACAGGTCTTGTACTTATAAAGACTGCTAGGTTTTACATGTTTTATGACTTACTTGAGTTTTTTTGTATTTAGATATTTGGGGAAAACTTAAAGATATTTTAAACCTTGTACTACGAATGAAAATGTAAGTGCATATTTCAAAGCTCAAGTAGTTTGCTACCCTATTTCTGTATATAGTGTACTTCCCTTTATAAGCCCATTCTCTATACTAGTTTTGAATAGTCGAACATACTGTCCTTCCGACACTTCTAGTTATTTGATTAAATATTACATTTTTAAACATAAAACCAAAGAAAATTGCCAAAAATGAAAACAATCTGAGAATTGACTAAAATTGCCACAATTCAATCAAATTTCACAAACCCTAAAGACACTTTCCAGAAATGAAATAAAAAAATCCATTAGATGAAGTAAATTTCTCAAAATGAAGAAAGCTTCCTGAAAATTGAAGGAGATTTCCCGAAAGCTAGCTGAATATTTCCTGAAAATTGCACATTGAATTGTTTGATGAAAACTTCATTTACTGTTGCAATTTTTCTGGGAAAAATTTGGGGCTCAACCCCCTTCCTTCCCTTCCCCCATTACTGTGCCTCTTGTGACTGCGGTATTTCTATTCTTTTGGCTATTATATAACGTATCATTATCTTATATTATACTTTATTTTATAATTTTCTATTGTAGAGATCCAAAAGCATTAACTGTATAATTATTTTGTATTTGTGATCAAAAGGGGGAGATTGATTACTTCTTTTTCATTTTTTTTTCTAATAAGGATTAGACCATTAAACATGCCGCATTGTTGTAGACTGAACCAGATGCAGATACAGCATTGGGAGAGCTTGAGACGGCCACCAGAGCAAGGTTTGTCGTTGTTCAGAGAGAAAGTGAAGTTTAAGCTCGTTAGTATTCTATTTGGAGGTGTAAAATACAAGATTTAATGACAACCTCAAATTAACATAGCCCATACAGCTATTCACAGAAGTGTCAATGATGAATGGTGCTTGCTCGTCGTATTTCGGATGGTAGGACAGTCACAAACTGCCTGATTCTCTGAACTCTATTAGAGAAGAGAAGCGTTAAAACGCGATGTTCATCCACTTTCCTTATTATCCCATCCTGACCCTGTCAAGTCTAAGTTTCTGTGCGTTGATTATTCTGGCTGTAAGGGAACGTATTAATTAGGTGGCTAATTGGGTCCAGCGCTTTGGGGCCTGGCAAAAGGCGCGATATAAATCAGTGACTAATAATAATATTTTGGAGAAAAAATACTGCCTCCTTGAGAGGATATCATTTTCTTGGTTGCAAGTTGTCTTTCTCTTTAGGAGAACAAATTGAACAAAAAAAAAACAAATTTGTAAAACTAAAAGAAACTTTGTTGAGATTATTGGAAGCTTTGGAGAATTTTACAGTGTACAGCAAATTCTCATGAATACAGAAAATATCCCAAAAAAATTTAAAAGAATTTTCCCGAAATCGACCGAAAATGAAAAGATTTTTTTAGAGAAATAGGAGAATTTTGTGTTTGACGCTTACATGCGTCTTTCCAGTTTAGGAGATACTATTGAGAAATTCTAAATGAATAGTTGGAAAAAAATGAAAGACAATGCAATTTTCCAAAAAGGATAAAAGTATTCGGGGATAAACTGCCATACGCTAATAAAAGCAATTTTTCGAATTCTGAAGAAAACTCACAAGGAAACTGCCACTTTAGAGGATTTTTAGACCAAAATTGATAATATTGAAGACAAATTTCGTAAAATCATTATTAGAAATCTTTGGCAACATTTGCCATTTTCTACACTAAAATAAAATAATTTTGCTCCGAAAATGAAGAAAGTTCCCGGGGAACGGGGGAAGCTGCCACCTTAGAATCTTTCTCCTTCCCAGTTATACACTTTATTCCTAGTTGCGTTAAGAGTTAAAATCGGCAAATTTTTAGATTAAAAGTGATTTTGCGCTACAGGGATGGCATTTACTATCGTTGCCCTATGTAGATAGCGACCTATTCATTGTAATTGTATCTTCATTCATTGAATATTTGAAAAATTTAAAAGCCAAAAAGAATTGTCATTTGTTAGCCAATTTTGACTTATTTAGCAAGGATTTTTATGATTTTAAAACAAGTAAGTTATTTTCTACTTCACCTGTCCATCATTTTGACCAAGAAAGCATCCTGAAAGGAACACATATCTTTGCTGCTCTATATCTATTTGGTAAAATTATTGAAAAAATCTGGCAACATTTATTGAAAATTGTGAGTGATTTTCCCAATTAACAGCAATGTTTAATAGAAAATTAGTTTACCTGTGCCATTTTCCGCTTGTAACTGGAAATTTTGTGGAGTTCCTTTAATTTTTATTCAGAAACAGCTTCGAACTTTTTTGGTTGGTATTCCAGATTTAGTGGCTAATTTGAAACTTTACCGTCAGGTATCAAAAATTGATGTTCTGTAACTCTTGGAATATTTTACTTAGAAGCAATTTTTTACTGTGTATTAATTTTACTAGTGCTATTTATCTTGTGATATAATTTGTTGAGGATTTTGATGTGATATTTTCCAAGGTATTAAATAATTTGCAAGGTTTTTAAATTTTAAAACTGAGTGGTAGTGTAAGGCGTGAAAACTGTAGTTGGACGATGAATTATTTAAGTTCAAGCTATAGTAGCTGCAGCAATATTACCAGCACACGCTTATCACATCTATGTTGTTCATCATAATGCAAAAATGGATATGTTCATTTGATGGACTGGGACTGAAAATTTTCGTAAAAAACATGATTTAAATAATACCTCTTGGGATATACATAAATAATTTACAAAAAAGTTAATGCTTCTCTAGATGTTTTTGCGTTTGTCCTTTATCTGTTTGTCCATTTGTCAGTCATAAAGATATCTGAAGAAGGGACGATTGGATTTTGATTATTTTTGGTATGGGTTTTTATCATTGCATAAAGAAGAAGTGATTACAATTTTGCTCACATAGGAACTGGAAAAGGGAATAATTCGATAAGTTGGGATAAAATGGAGGGGTAGTTTATTTTAGGTGTGAATACTTACAGTATATAGATGAAAATTTCCAATGGAATGTGCTAAACAATGAATTCATGCCCTGAAAAGCAATTAAAAAAACAATCAATATCTTGGCTCTAAGAAAATCAGATTAAGAGGTTTTTGGTATCATTGAAATTCAAAACAATTGGCTTCTTGCATGAAAAAAAAAATGATAGAATGTGAATCTTGTCTGAAGAGAACTCAAACAATGAATGCTTTGTTTGAATAAAACTGAAAATGATCAGAGGGTAGAACCTGAAATGGTAAGAATGCAAATTGCAATACAGATCAGCAGTGAGAAAGAAATTGTTTGTGGATATAAATTGGTGGGCCTAGGAATTATGCGGCAAATTATATTCTGGATGGAGAATTAACCGGGGGTAGAAGTATACTCTCCACAGTACCAAAATTCTAGCTTTCACCTGTTTTCGCTAAATTTGCACCTTTTGAACAGAACAACTCTTGGTAATTATCACTTCTTGGTCTTGTTGTATTGGAAACTCTACTGAACTGTATAAGAAGTGTTAATAATTAAATCAGTTTTTTCTATAAATGTAAGTCAAGCTATATGTTTATGATTTTCCACTCTTCCGAGTCCTTATTTCTTGTTAACTTTTTTTTTATTGTATTAAAGGTTCCCATGTTTTGATTAAAGTGCATAATAAAGTTGTTTGCAGAGTATAAAATGTACAAAAAATGTGTTCTTTTCTTTCAAGTCGTTTCTTATGTTAGGTTCATTGTACTATGAATTACTAACTTGGTTTCTGTTTGTGAGGAAGTGGAGAAAATGGTTAAAAGTTCCATTATTAAGCATACTATAAAAAGTCAAATGTGACCAGAGGGAGGTCCATTTTAAACAATTGATCTAATCAGAAATTAAAATTTGACCAGTATTCTGTTCAAAAACATTTGCAGTGGCTATCCGGCTCGTTTCTCAGAATGAACCGGACCCAGGTCATTTTATTTGAACCGGAACTCTAGATCAAAATGACCAGGACCGGTTTGGTGCCCCTGGGACACCGAACTGGAGTCGAATTTGAACCAATTTGGTTCATGTTTGACCAAAACACTGTAAGAGTGTAAGATAATGCAAATGAGGCTTGTCAGCCAATCAGGTAGCTTGAAATGAATAACCGGATGCTAGTGATGACAGAATATGTTTTAGATACTCGATTTGCACGTCTGGTATATTTCTTGGAAGCATGTTACAAGATGGTTACAAGAGAGTTACTGAAGGTTCCGTTTTAATTTATAGAATGACTAAATCTCTCATTTTGTACAAGATTTACGATATATGACGAATCAATTGATTAGTAATAAAAAAAAACAGCTATACGTAATGCAGTGCTATACGTATTAGCGATACAAAACATCCATATGTAAGAAAGTTAGTCGTAAGGCAGCACGTAAGCAATACTACACAGCTATACGTCTATCCAAGTCAGCCACTTGTATGACAGTGGTCCGCAAGGTCACGGTATATACGCTGCAATCAATTCACTTAGATGTGCATGTGTGTAAGTGTGTGTGTGTGTGTGTGATCGATAGGTAAGGTATTTTAATCAACTGAGTAAATGCAAGCCATTTATAAGTGTTAATGAGAAATTCATGAGTTTTTTCTCAAGCAGATAGTTTTACAATTTATTTATGAAATAAAACATATAAATCGTTTGTGAAGCACTGACAACAGAAATCACGAGCATTGGCGCTTCTAAGGGGCCGGAGGGCCTAGAGTGGAGTGGCTATTAGGAGCTTAGCCAAAAATTCCGTGTCCCTACCCCTCTCCAAAATAAAATTCAAAGCCTGTAATAAATTTAAAAAAAACTTTGATATTAATAAAAGAAAACAGATAGGTTAGCATTTTTCATATTGACATAATTATTGGTAATCTTGATAGAAACTCCTTTAAAAATCCTAAATATTGGACAAACGACACCAAATTTTGGAACAAAATAAACAATTTAGTTAAAAATAATAATTTTGGACCAATATAAATACATATGTGTTTTTATGGACCGTTCATCCCAACCCTAAAAAATATTAACTCGACATACTCAGCCCACTATAGGAATTGAGCCTAGGAGGAGCTTTAGATTGTCAAGCGAGTGCTAGAAAATTCATATAATTTTGTATCATTCTGACCTCTAGTCAATACCATTTAACATATAGCATTGACAACAAATGATACCAAGCAAGTAGTAGCCTACTTCCTTGATTTACCATCCCAAATTTTAGGCCATTTATGAAAATGATCTCTCTCACTTGAACGGGGAGTCCAGTCTTCCTGACCAGGTGATGGCCTAACGAGACTTAAGAGACTAAAAATTGGTAACATCATGTGTTTGTTTAAGTGCTTAAATGATTTTTATGATCTATTGTTATGTTTGTATTTAATTTTACCGACCCACCCAAAGTTTTGTATGCGCTTTCCCCTTAACATTCCTCCACTACAACGCTGGTGGGGTTCAAGCTGATGTTTGTGAATGATAACACATCCACTGCCACGAAACACCAAATACTGCCTTGCGGTGTGACTGAACACCTTCTGCAACTCGACCGAACGGACCATGGAAGTAAAAGTCTTTTACTTCCATGGACAAACCTACAGAAGAGCACGAGTCTAATGAAAATTGTTCAAAATGCGTTTTGAGAACGTTTTTAAGGCAAAGACGTAAAAACAATTTCCAACTTATCCAGGTTTCTTTACGTTTTGTGTTTGCTGGGGAATCACTGCCTTCCGTATATTACTTGCACCTTTGCTTTAATCAAGGGACTATATCAGTGCATTGCGTATAGCCACGTTGGTAAAAGAACGCCACCAAATGAGACACTAGAGCTATTAGCCAACTTATTAAATCCCCAATGATTCATTATGATTTTAAACTCTTTTAGCAGAAATTACGATAATGTCGTTCTCGTAAAATGGTATTTGTTCAATAGGTGAAATTTGTTTAAAAGCTTTGCATTCTTTTATTCAGCTTTTCAATACCTGGCCACACATCTACATCCAGTTGTATGTTTTTTGGTGTGTTCGGGGAGATTTAGATAACGGTGGTAAAACTGTTCCAGAGAGATTAAACTATATCAGAGTTAAAACGATATTGAAGAAATAGTATGGAGCGAGAGAGGCATTTGTAAAAGAAGAAGTTTACATACAGATATATTAGTTGGACTGGTGTAGGAAGGAGATTAGTTGGGGATGGGGACACTTTTTGCAGATGAGATCAAGCGATAGAATTGAAGGGATAGCCAGAAGCACTGGGAAAGGTCGTTAACCCTAAAACAATAACCACAGATTTGTTCTAATTTCCACTTTTATCCACTAAAACCTTCATATAAGAATGAAAATGACCTTTGCTTTTCTATCCTTTTAAACCATTATATGACAACCATTAGCATACAATAAGAACACATTAATTTCTGACAACCATTTCCAATGTTTTATGTCGTGGTTAGACTATAGCTTACTACCTTTTCCAACATTTATCAGATTTTCGTAGAAAACTACCTTTTCACACATGGTGGTCTACATCTTGGTTTTTATATGAGGCATGAACTTCGTTGTAAATGGTGGAATTTTAAGATTTTACTAAGCCTGCATTGACAACCGTATTGTCTATAACATATAATTTGTTCAATACAATACATATACACTTAAAAACATGATGTCATGGCCATTGATCCGGCATTGGCCACTTCTGCCAACCAACGTTCAGTTTCGTCTTATAAATGGTGCTTTTTGGTTGAAATGGTAGGGTAGGGGGAATGAGTGTCAAATTCCAGGTTGGAAATGGTCGTCATTAAAGCCCAACCAACCAATATTTGTCAAACATGGGAAAACAGAGACATAGTTCCAAACGCGCTCTTATCAGACAAACCATGGAAAAAGTGGATTTGTTGATGTATTTTATTGATAAAAAACAATCAGGTAAAGTAGAGGACCATTATTTCCCTAATTAATTTTTTTGTAAAGGTAGCGGACAGTTGAAGGGGAAATGTTGTACCGTAAGAGGTCCTTGGCAGTTCATGCAGAGAGCTGCGGGGAGCCTTTAAGGAAGTGGGAGTGAGAAAAGTGGACTCTTTGGAAGCGGGTGACGTGGGCTTCTTCTTTATGGAGAGGTTGTTGGTAATTACGTTGGAGAGTATGATGTTTTGGCTGCTGTGGAGTTTACTATCTGTGTCAATTACAAGGTCAATTTAAAAAGAAAAACACATATGTTCTCGAACCTGAAAATTACCCAGTTTAGGAAACATTTTCTAAATATTTGTATAATCCATACTGCATACAACTATTAACCCACATTACATCTTTACAGAACCCCAGAGATTGCATACGCACTTATAAATCAGTTATAGGGACAGTGGTTTTATATCAACATCGAGCAGCACAATAATCAATGTACTAATAATCCCTATTGACTATGTTTCTTCGTGCTTAGGTATATCCTGTGGAGCTCTAGTAGATCCTGTGGACGGATTTTACATCTACAATAGTTCGGTTGGAAGCGGAGTTGCCACATTGATGTGCGATATGGGATTCGAAATACGTATGATCGTTGCGCGCACTTGCAATGGTACTACTTCTACTTGGGATGGAGTTGATGTAGATTGCATTGGTAAGTTACTAAGTGTTTTTCATGCATTATGTGGCATCATATTATCATGGTCCTTTATATGTGTATCTGTTCAAATTTGTAGACATCACAAGCTTTCATTTCAGATACTGTCATCTATTTTTCCCATCCCTTTCTCTACCAAGAGTGCAAATCACTGGTGTGGTTCTAGTGAACATTGGCATTTTCACATTTTTTTTTCATTTTCTACCCGTCTGCCAATTTGGTGATGCAGGAAGGTTAAGCCATTGAACTGTATAATGTTGTTAAGATTTGTCTATTCGAACATGCAAATGTATGCACATGAGGTGACCGATTTTTCTATATGGTGTCACAAATCTGATATCTTTATGTCTGTTGGTATTGTTTAAATAACAGTTCTGAATCATTCACACAATTTTCTTTCATTTGATACAAATTTTGGATCTTTTGGAGTAGAGAAGGAACGAATGTAAAAATCTGTCATTTTTGACCTTTAAATTTGATCATTTTCGAGCACTGCACACACGAAAAGATTACCCTATTAGAGTAATCTGAAGTAAGATGTTGCCCATCCTACTTGTTTTTGCATGCCTTGTGATCTTTGCCGGCTTGGAAATTGTTGTCCCTAATACAATACAATTCAGCAACATTTATTTAAGCTTTCTTAACATGTACAATATGATATACAATACATTTTTTTTTTACAAAGGGTATGGAATTAACTCACAAAACTTGCTTTTAAATGTTCCCTCTATTTCGTCATCTTCGTGGTTTTCTTTACTAAATAACAGCTGGAAAACATGTTGGCATTCCTGTTAACAAATCCCACAGTGCTTGTTCATGCAGTGATCAAAATCCTTGAAATATAAAACATTGCGTTTTTATTATTCATAGCATAATTAAGGATAAATTTGTACATCTACCTTCGCAACGATGATCATATTAACTATATGGGGATAAACATAATTTTTGATCTGGAATTTCTTGTTGACCTTTAAAACAAATAGCGTACAAATTCACCAAATTGTAAACATGTCTCAAAAATTTAAGTATTCGATTGGTATGAACAAAATTTGGTTAGATTAAACAATTTTTGGCTCTAAATAACTTTGACCAAAATAAAGTAGAATTTTGATATGTTTTTGTTTTGTTTTTTGTAATCAATTTGAATCAAAAATGTTATTTGAACCTATGTACTAATCTTCGCAAAAAAATCAAGACAAACTGAAACACAATTTCTTTTTTTAAACGTGTTTTTGTGAAAAGTATGATAAAGTAGTTTAAGAATAATACTAAATTCTTCTCCATAAACTTTTGGTATGGTCCAGAAAATACTTTTTTAATTTGGTACCTATAAAACCTTGAGAAAAAAAAGTCAGCAATTTGTAGAGTAAGGAATAACCCCATTTGCTTGTTCTCGTATTTTACTGTGTTTGTGAGCAGTGTAAACACTTTGCAGTCAGAATCATTCAGGAATTTACCAAATTATTTTAAGATTAACAGGTATTACGGCAACACCAACAAAATTACCCCTTACCAAACACGGCAATAGAGGTCTCACCCATCACCACAATAAATCCATAACTCCACATTTATATCAAAAATGAAGCAGAATGGGGGGCAATCTCCGGTACCCAGATAACGAAACAATAATTGATAGAATATTGATATTAATTGAAATATTATTTCATATCAAAATAGTGAAGATTTTAAACCATTGCGAGTATTTTAATCTATATTTCCTTAAATGTCGCAAAATATAGAAAGAAAAATCCTTAACGATGAAATATATGTATAATTAACATGAAATTGTATTAATCATTAAATTTAATTGGTAATTTGTGAAAAACTGTTTTCGTTTCAGCTTTATGCATTATTGTAGGTACTTAACTTATTCATGACTTGTCGTTCTCCTTAACAATTTGTTCCAGCAAATCATAGCAACAAACTTAATGTAGCAAATAATAATCTTGATTAAAATAAGCACTCAACCACACAATAAGGACTTCATCCATTGCTAATATAATACTCAACACCAACTTCCACAACAACCCGGGACCAAATGGAGAACTAATGTAGTACAATAGAGCTATTAATAAGGGAAATTTGATCCTAATTGCTCGTGGTTTTTAGAATAAAGAAAATAAGGAGGAAAATTCTGACCCGACCTGATATCAGATCGGGTCTGACTGTTTGAAATTTTAAGGAGCACAACAACTAATGATTGCAGTAAATCTACTTCAGTGTACCGGTATCTTTTTATGTGCAATGTTACCAAGAACTCGCAATGAAGAGTTCTGGACGAATCTTCAGCACATTAACGATTAAGAAACAATTGGAAATGGTAACTTTCTTTTCATTCAAATTTCCGCAAACTTTAAACATTGGAAGAAGGGGTTATGCAAATATTCTTAAGTTACGTAATTTTGTGAGAACATTTAAAACAATATCCATATTCAATTGCTAAAATCAATTATAAAATCTTAACTATATATTAGACATAATATTAATAAAAAAGCTCACCATAAGAGTGGCGCGTCAAATTGAAAGTCAAGAGCTGCTAATCATAATAGTGAGGAGTCTAGTGGCTTGCTTAGATTGATTTTAATGCATTTTCTTGTCATTTCGGGTAAGAAAATTTTAAAAAATGAGGGTTCTTATTATAGCAGCTATTTGCATGATTGTAGTGGCTTACATTTAACGACATTTATAGTGAGACCTTCATAACAAATATTACGCCTTCATGGAATTCAACATGGCCGCCATTTATGTTTGACGGCAATTTTACCAATGTGCTAGTTGGTATAGAAAACATAGGGATAGCCACCAAAGTTATGCTTATAGCTGTTACGATAAAAAAGGTATGGTCATTTTTCTATGAAAAATTGCAGCCATTATGAAATTAAAGATTGCCGCCATGACAATGTAGAGACAAAATGGAATCCTTCATGTTTGGATTCAGCATACTTAAAACATTAGGAAAATGCATTAAAATCATTCTAGGCAAGATAACTCTCACAAAGCCTGAAACTTGGACACTAGAAAGGAGCCGTGTCATCCAACGAACATTAAACATTAATTCAAAATATAATCATATAGCGCGAGCTTGAGGCAATTCTTCTAGACAAGACCGTCTACACCATTGCACTTCATATTAAGTTAGTATTAAATTCATACTAGAGCCATGAAGGCCATCAGGCTGGTGCTTATCCCAGTTTTTCTTGCCGTTAGCGGGTGAAGAGAGCACATGACTCTTCCTGGCCAGGACACCATTTCATCGCATGTCAGCTCCCAACTACTGGTATTCATTTTACAGCTAAGTGAACTGGATTAAGCCAAGCGAAGTGTTTGCCCAAGAAAACGATAATAGCTCATGGGGGTATAGAAACCTGTACATTTCGTATACAACAGCCACATTGCTACGGTACCTCTAAGTTTCATATTAAGCAATCAATATTTAGATAAGATATGTTTTTGACGATAAAATATATGCAATATTTGGTGCACAGCGTAGTGATCAATAATACATTAATTTTTAATATTAAACTGAAACATACCCTTCATTAAATGTCGTATAAATAGTAATCATTTCCTCTTTTTGTAGAAATAACAATACCAGAGAAAACCACCACAGAAGGTTAGTAAATAGTGATAAAAACATATCCTACTTTTATTATATTTTAGAAATGTGTAATATTTGCATTAAGCAATAGTTCTACGTATTGTATTAAGATATAGACTACTACTTTGCTTGCTTCGCAGTAGAAAGTACTTTAACGTTCAATCGTTAACTTCCTTCCCGTTATTTCATACAGTAGGTGTCGATATAAACGCGAATTCACTCGATCATCATATACATAATGCTTTGACGTTTTTACGATTGTAACAACCTTTCAATCAAAAATATTTGGTTTTCTTGAACATTTCTGTAATATGTATGAAATTGATAATCAGTACCCACGCGTTCCATAAAAATCAACCAATTCTTTCGCTTTCTATTGGAATAAATTCAAGCTCATAAATCCAGTGTCTATGAATAGTAATTTGATATTGTCAGATTGTATGTTTGATGATATTTTATTGCACATCTGCAAACGTAATTGCAATTTTAAATATGGAATTTACTTACTACTATAAAATACTTAATTTTAACATGTTGATAAATTCGTTGTACGGTTTATTTGTTTTACTTTACCCTTTTGTTTTTCTTTTTTCCTTTACTTTTTTTTTATATTTAGGACCTACAACAGAAGAAACACCTACTACAACAGAAGAAACACCTACTACAACAGAAGAAACACCTACTACAGAATGTGAGTTTTAATTTACGAAGGAAATACATATGTTATTTTATTTTGATAATCTGTGAAGTTTGAATAATCTTACATTTCAACCTTCTGTTCGTTACGTTTCATAAAATACTTGTTCTTGTTTTTAAATGTATCCATAAAATGGCCCCAAAATATCTTCAAAACTTAATAATTTCATCAAACACCACTTATGATCTAAGAAACAGATCCGCAGTCTGGCTTAATGTACCCAATATTTCATGTATTACTCTGGGGGGTAGGGCATTCTGCAGACTCGGCCCACTTTGGTGGAATGATCTCCCACTTCAAATAAGAAAAATCAATTGTCTTCACGTGTTTCTGAAATCAATCAAAACAAATTTGTTTATGGTTTATTTTAGTAAGTAAGTATGTATTGTATTCATGTAATTTTTTGTAAAGCGTTTTTGAATATGCTTGTATAGAAAGGACGCTATAAATGTATTATTATATCATATTCATTGTAGTCATATAAATATTAAATTAAAAAAAATCCCCTATAGTAGCGACCCCGAACAACAAGTTGAGAGCGTACTAGGTACAATTTTTTCAAGAAATAGGGCTTGTTATTTTGCAGAGATAAAAACAATAGATACAAAATAAGATTAATATTGATAAAACGGGAGAATTATTGTAAGCAAAACTGTTGCAGCTCCGCGACAATGGAAGGCACTGCTTTGTTGGAATTTCAATGTGAGTTTTGACTGTACCAATGGGATTGTGCAGTTGTTTGCATACTTTGAAATAAGTGCGGCATTAGATATGGTGTTGAAACTCAAGTTTTAACAAGAAAATCAAAATTAAATGTAAATATTTGTAATAAATATTCCCGTTAATTTTCATATTTATATATAAAAATGATTATTACAGAAGCAAATTGGTGTCAAAACTATGTATGTTGATATCCTATTGCGTTTAATAACAACTTAGAGATTTTAAAAATGTGATGTTTTAAAGACAGATCCAAGGCAGTTCTTACGTATTTATGTATCTTGAGTAAATTGGCAAAACATATTCTTGTAAAATGCACGTTATACCCGAAGTCAAATAATAATAAAAATTCTATCAGGAATTTGGGAAGAAGCAATTACATATCAAAAAATACACAAAAGTTTAGTTAGATTGATTTTAAAAATATAATGGGGCCAGTCATAACGGGTGATGCTTGGGTGACCTGCAGTGCATAGTGTACGTGAAAACAATTATTTTGTGGAAATACATTTTTCAAAATATTATTAAAAGTTATTAATATCTTAGTTTCAGTCAGTGCGTTCCCTTCAATAGTAGTAATTATTTGATTTCGCTGTGATTTACTTTCACATACCACAGTGTTGGATTAATAAGTAGTTTACTAAACAGGCATAAGACATTGGTTTTGGTTTTACTTCCGTTTTCGGTTTGATCCGTCTCCCAGACGATAGTAATTGACAATTTTTGTATGAACTCGATCTTGCATGCCTAGTCCTTCTCCTAAAAAAATTGTTCCAGCAAATCATAAGCACAAGCTTACCCTAGCAAATAATTAGGCCACTTATCTTCATTTGAATAATCACTTAACAACACAATAAGAACTTTAACGATTGCTATTATAATACTCAACACCAACTTCCACAACAACCCAGGAGTAACAGGAAAACAATTACAATGGAGCCATTGATAAGGGAAATTTGATCCTAATTACTTGTGGTTTTCAGAATGAAGAAAATAAAAAGGAAAAGTCTGATTCGATCTGCTTATTTATCAGGTCGGATCTGAGTGTTTGAAACTTTAAAGTAAAACAACTAATGGAATTATAATTTATTGCAGTGATCATATGCCCACCAATTTTTAGCGTCGATAATGGGACAATTGAATATAGCTCGAACAGAACTGTTGGAAGCTTGGTTATATCGACGTGCGATGATGGTTTTGAATTAACTTTGGGTGATATGGTCCGCAACTGTACAGGAGATGGTACCTGGGATGGAGCAAACGTCACTTGCACGTGTGAGTATAGCGGGTTTATGAGAAAACAGGCTCATCAAGAATGCTTTATGTTATTTTCTCTTGAGCTTTCATTATCAATGACAGTCTGATTCACAGTGCTGCAACATATACTTTGTTTACAATTTAAGACTGAAGTAGCTTTACTAATTGATGCATTACGGAAAGTATAAGTCAATTTTTGATTATTATAAATTAGATTTATTTACCACATCATCTGCGACGAACTGAATATTGCAAAAAAAATTCAGCTGTAATCCTGCTAATACATTGACAAACGTTGCTACATTATGGATAAAAGAATCACTAATGGTAAAGAGGAACATAATTGTACATAAAATAGTAATTGGGATGGAACATGTCTTGTTCGCGATCATGAATTTATCAATTTACCCAGCATCTGCCCAATACTAATGTCGGTTATAAATGGAACGCTCGAGTATACTTCGGTTAATAGAGCCGTGAAAAGCGTTGCAAAATTAACACGTGACGTGGATTTTGAAACCACTTATGGTGATGAGTTATGTAATTGTACAGGAGACGGTCTTTGGATGGAACAAACGTTAATTGCACATATGAATATCGCAGATTTATGACAATAACAATCTCTTGAGCTTTCATTGTTGATGACATTTTTGGTTCGCAATGCGAACTTATGCAATGGCGATTTCGTTCGTCCGCAGTTTTTCCTGAGATTTCCTCAGAAGTGTTAATTTTGTTTTGAGAATTCCTCAACATTTTTTAAAGTTGCTTCAGAGTTCTTCAGAAAAAGTTAAAGTTTCCTCAGATATCCCAATGAATGTTAGAATTTCCTTACAAAATGTTACAGTTTCCAGAAACACTTAAGACAGATTGAAAACTTATTTCCTGAAAAAGTCTACAAAACATTTGATATTTCCTTAGAAGATAACTGTCAAATGATATAAATTTCGAATATTCTTCAGGACCCTCAACCACCTCTCACGTAACACTGGAGATTTAAAATTGTGGTCATTTGGATAAAGTTGCTACCCTAGATGTACTGACCAGACTGTTGTATTTAGTATGCTCAGGCAGGGAGGGTGAGTGGAGGACATAGGGAGGGATGCCATGTGGGACAAGGATGGGGCCATGCGGGACATATGATATAATATATACCATGTGGTATACACCAAGGGCTATATCAAGCATAATTATTTGACGCCGCCTTTTTTACTTATTCAACAGGTCATTTGCATAGAAGTTAATATATGAGTTGACACTTTCATACATAGTATGCTCAATCAGGGACTGTGATAGCTAGGATGAGACTTCTAATGGATCCTATGGGATGTCATGTGGGACATGGGGTGGGATACCATGTAGGACATGGTGGAATTCCATGTAGGATATATGGTGGAATGCCATGCAGGACATAGAGTAGAATGCTATGGGATGGGATGTTATATGGGTCATTGGGATGTCATGTGGGACATGGTGTGGGATGCCATATGGGACATGGGATGGAATTTCACAAGTAACACAGAGTGTGGCATAAATCAAGATGCCATGTGTGACATAGGGTAGGAGGTTATGTGGGACATAGGGTAGGAGGTCAAGGAGACATGGGATGTGATGCCATGTGGGATATAAAGTAGGATGTCATTTGCACATTGGGAGGGATGCCATATGGAACATATGATTGGATCCAATGTGGGAGATGAGATGGGGATGCCATGTGGGTTATAGGGTGGTGGGACATATAGTGGAATGCCATGTGGGACATATGGTGGAATGCCATGCGAGACATACTGTATGGTGAAATGCAGGTGGGAGATATGGTGGAATGTCATGTGGGACAAGGCATGGGGTGGGATGTCATATGGGACATCGGAAGGGAGGTAGTTTAGCACATGGGATGGGAACCATGTGGGACATAAGGTGGGGTGCCGTGTGAGTCATAGGGGTGGATGCAATGTGGGACATATGGTGGAATGTCATGTGGGAAATACAGTGGAATGCCATGTGAGGAAATACATTTTTTTAAATATTATTAAAAGTTATTAATATTTAAGTTTCAGTCAGTGCGTTCCCTTCGATAGCAGTAATTATTTGATTTTGCAGTGATTTACTTTCACAGACCACAGTGTTGGATTAATAAGTAGTTTACTAAACAGACATAAGACATTGGTTTTGGTTTTACTTCCGTTTTCGGTTTGATCCGTCTCCCACACGGTAGCAATTGACAATTTTTTGTATGAACTCGATCTAACATGACTAGTCCTTCTCCTAAAAAATTGTTCCAGCAAATCATAAGCACAAGCTTACCCTAGCAAATAATTAGGCCACTTATCTTCATTTAAATAATCACTTAACAAGACAATAAGAACTTTAACGATTGCTATTATAATACTCAACACCAACTTCCACAACAACCCAGGAGTAACAGGAAAACAATTACAATGGAGCCATTGATAAGGGAAATTTGATCCTAATTACTTGTGGTTTTCAGAATGAAGAAAATAAAAAGGAAAAGTCTGATTCGATCTGCTTATTTATCAGGTCGGATCTGAGTGTTTGAAAGTTTAAGGAGTAAAACAACTAATAGAATTATAATTTATTGCAGTGATCATATGCCCACCAATTTTTAGCGTCGATAATGGGACAATTGAATATAGCTCCAACAGAACTGTTGGAAGCTTGGTTATATCGACGTGCGATGATGGTTTTGAATTAACTTTGGGTGATATGGTCCGCAACTGTACAGGAGATGGTACCTGGGATGGAGTAAACGTCACTTGCACGTGTGAGTATAGCGGGTTTATGAGAAAACAGGCTCATCAAGAATGCTTTATGTTTTTTTCTCTTGAGCTTTCATTATCAATGACAGTCTGATTCACAGTGCTGCAACATATACTTTGTTTACAATTTAAGACTGAAGTAGCTTTACTAATTGATGCATTACGGAAAGTATAAGTCAATTTTTGATTATTATAAATTAGATTTATTTACCACATCATCTGCGACGAACTGAATATTGCAAAAAAAAAATCAGCTGTAATCCTGCTAATACATTGACAAACGTTGCTACATTATGGATAAAAGAATCATTAATGGTAAAGAGGAACATAATTGTACATAATATAGTAATTGGGATGAAACATGTCTTGTTCGCGATCATGAATTTATCAATTTACCCAGCATCTGCCCAATACTAATGTCGGTTATAAATGGAACGCTCGAGTATACTTCGGTTAATAGAGCCGTGGAAAGCGTTGCGAAATTAACACGTGACGTGGATTATAATATCACTTATGGTGATGAGTTATGTAATTGTACAGGAGACGGTCTTTGGATGGAACAAACGTTAATTGCACATATGAATATCGCAGATGTATGACAATAACAATCTCTTGAGCTTTCATTGTTAATGACATTTTTGGTTCGCAATGCGAACTTATGCAATGGCGATTTCGTTCGTCCGCAGTTTTTCCTGAGATTTCCCTAGAAGTGTTAATTTTGTTTTGAGAATTCCTCAAAAAATGTTAAAGTTGCTTCAGAGTTCTTCAGAAAAAGTTAAAGTTTCCTCAGATATCCCAATGAATGTTAGAATTTCCATACAAAATGTTACAGTTTCCAGAAACACTTAAGACAGATTGAAAACTTATTTCCTGAAAAAGTCTACAAAACATTTGATATTTCCTTAGAAGATAACTGTCAAATGATATAAATTTCAAATATTCTTCAGAGACCCTCAACCATCTCTCACGTAACACTGGAGATTTAAAATTGTGGTCATTTGGATAAAGTTGCTACCCTAGATGTACTGACCAGACTGTTGTATTTAGTATGCTCAGGCAGGGAGGGTGAGTGGAGGACATAGGGAGGGATGCCATGTGGGACAAGGATGGGGCCATGCGGGACATATGATATAATATATACCATGTGGTATACACCAAGGGTTATATCAAGCATAATTATTTGACTCCGCTTTTTTTACTTATTCAACAGGTAATTTGCATAGAAGTTGATATATGAGTTGACACTTTCATACATAGTATGCTCAATCAGGGACTGTGATAGCTGGGATGAGACTTCTAATGGAGCCTATGGGATGTCATGTGGGACATGGGGTGGGATACCATGTAGGACATGGTGGAATTCCATGTAGGATATATGGTGGAATGCCATGCGGGACATAGAGTAGAATGCCATGGGATGGGATGTTATATGGGTCATTGGGATGTCATGTGGGACATGGTGTGGGATGCCATATGGGACATGGGATGGAATTTCACAAGTAACACAGAGTGTGGCATAAATTAAGATGCTATGTGTGACATAGGGTAGGAGGTTATGTGGGACATAGGGTAGGAGGTCAAGGAGACATGGGATGTGATGCCATGTGGGATATAAAGTAGGATGTCATTTGCACATTGGGAGGGATGCCATATGGAGCATATGATTGGATCCAATGTGGGAGATGACATGGGGATGCCATGTGGGTTATAGGGTGGTGGGACATACAGTGGAATGCCATGTGGGACATATGGTGGAATGCCATGCGAGACATACTGTATGGTGAAATGCAGGTGGGAGATATGGTTGTATGTCATGTGGGACAAGGCATGGGGTGGGATGTCATATGGGACATCGGAAGGGAGGTAGTTTAGCACATGGGATGGGAACCATGTGGGACATAAGGTGGGGTGCCGTGTGAGTCATAGGGGTGGATGTAATGTGGGACATATGGTGGAATGTTATGTGGGAAATACAGTGGAATGCCATGTGAGGAAATACATTTTTCAAAATATTATTAAAAGTTATTAATATTTAAGTTTCAGTCAGTGCGTTCCCTTCGATAGTAGTAATTATTTGATTTCGCAGTGATTTACTTTCACAGACCACAGTGTTGGATTAATAAGTAGTTTACTAAACAGGCATAAGACATTGGTTTTGGTTTTACTTCCGTTTTTGGTTTGATCCGTCTCCCAGACGGTAGCAATTGACAATTTTTTGTATGAACTCGATCTAACATGACTAGTCCTTCTCCTAAAAAATTGTTCCAGCAAATCATAAGCACAAGCTTACCCTAGCAAATAATTAGGCCACTTATCTTCATTTAAATAATCACTTAACAACACAATAAGAACTTCAACGATTGCTATTATAATACTCAACACCAACTTCCACAACAACCCAGGAGTAACAGGAAAACAATTACAATGGAGCCATTGATAAGGGAAATTTGATCCTAATTACTTGTGGTTTTCAGAATAAAGAAAATTAAAAGGAAAAGTCTGATTCGATTTGCTTATTTATCAGGTCGGATCTGAGTGTTTGAAACTTTAAGGAGTTAAACAACTAATGGAATTATAATTTATTGCAGTGATCATATGCCCACCAATTTTTAGCGTCGATAATGGGACAATTGAATATAGCTCGAACAGAACTGTTGGAAGCTTGGTTATATCGACGTGCGATGATGGTTTTGAATTAACTTTGGGTGATATGGTCCGCAACTGTACAGGAGATGGTACCTGGGATGGAGTAAACGTCACTTGCACGTGTGAGTATAGCGGGTTTATGAGAAAACAGGCTCATCAAGAATGCTTTATGTTATTTTCTCTTGAGCTTTCATTATCAATGACAGTCTGATTCACAGTGCTGCAACATATACTTTGTTTACAATTTAAGACTGAAGTAGCTTTACTAATTGATGCATTACGGAAAGTATAAGTCAATTTTTAAATATTATGAATTAGATTTATATGCCACATCATCTGCGTCGAAGTGAATATTGCAAAAAAAAATTCAGCTGTAATCCTGCTAATACATTGACAAACGTTGCTCCATTATGGATTAAAGAATCACTAATGGTAAAGAGGAACATAATTGTACATAATATGGTAATTGGGATGGAACATGTCTTGTTCGCGATCATGAATTTATCAATTTACCCAGCATCTGCCCAATACTAATGTCGGTTATAAATGGAACGCTCGAGTATACTTCGGTTAATAGAGCCGTGGAAAGCGTTGCGAAATTAACACGTGACGTGGATTATAATATCACTTATGGTGATGAGTTATGTAATTGTACAGGAGACGGTCTTTGGATGGAACAAACGTTAATTGCACATATGAATATCGCAGATGTATGACAATAACAATCTCTTGAGCTTTCATTGTTAATGACATTTTTGGTTCGCAATGCGAACTTATGCAATGGCGATTTCGTTCGTCCGCAGTTTTTCCTGAGATTTCCTCAGAAGTGTTAATTTTGTTTTGAGAATTCCTCAAAAAATGTTAAAGTTGCTTCAGAGTTCTTCAGAAAAAGTTAAAGTTTCCTCAGATATCCCAATAAATGTTAGAATTTCCTTACAAAATGTTACAGTTTCCAGAAACACTTAAGACAGATTGAAAACTTATTTCCTGAAAAAGTCCACAAAACATTTGATATTTCCTTAGAAGATAACTGTCAAATGATATAAATTTCGAATATTCTTCAGAGACCCTCAACCATCTCTCACGTAACACTGGAGATTTAAAATTGTGGTCATTTGGATAAAGTTGCTACCCTAGATGTACTGACCAGACTGTTGTATTTAGTATGCTCAGGCAGGGAGGGTGAGTGGAGGACATAGGGAGGGATGCCATGTGGGACAAGGATGGGGCCATGCGGGACATATGATATAATATATACCATGTGGTATACACCAAGGGCTATATCAAGCATAATTATTTGACTCCGCCTTTTTTACTTATTCAACAGGTCATTTGCATAGAAGTTAATATATGAGTTGACACTTTCATACATAGTATGCTCAATCAGGGACTGTGATAGCTAGGATGAGACTTCTAATGGAGCCTATGGGATGTCATGTGGGACATGGGGTGGGATACCATGTAGGACATGGTGGAATTCCATGTAGGATATATGGTGGAATGCCATACGGGACATAGAGTAGAATGCCATGGGATGGGATGTTATATGGGACATTGGGATGTCATGTGGGACATGGTGTGGGATGCCATATGGGATATGGGATGGAATTTCACAAGTAACACAGAGTTTGGCATAGGTTAAGATGCCATGTGTGACATAGGGTAGGAGGTTATGTGGGACATAGGGTAGGAGGTCAAGGGGACATGGGATGTGATGCCATGTGGGATATAAAGTAGGATGTCATTTGCACATTGGGAGGGATGCCATATGGAGCATATGATTGGATCCAATGTGGGAGATGAGATGGGATGCCATGTGGGACATAGGGATAAGTATCATGTGGGACACTGAAAGGGATGCCATGTGGGACATAGCGTCGGATGTCATGTGGTACATATGGTTGGATTAATGTGGGACATACATGTAGGATGGGATCCATGTGGGACATAGGGTGGGATGCCATGTGGGTTATAGGGTGGTGGGACATATAGTGGAATGCCATGTGGGACATATGGTGGAATGCCATGCGAGACATACTGTATGGTGAAATGCAGGTGGGAGATATGGTGGAATGTCATGTGGGACAAGGCATGGGATGGGATGTCATATGGGACATCAGAAGGGAGGTAGTTTAGCACATGGGATGGGAACCATGTGGGACATAAGGTGGGGCGCCGTGTGAGTCATAGGGGTGGATGCAATGTGGAACATATGGTGGAATGTCATGTGGGAAATACAGTGGAATGCCATGTGAGGAAATACATTTTTTTAAATATTATTAAAAGTTATTAATATTTAAGTTTCAGTCAGTGCGTTCCCTTCGATAGTAGTAATTATTTGATATCGCAGTGATTTACTTTCACAGACCACAGTGACGGATTAATAAGTAGTTTACTAAACAGGCATAAGACATTGGTTTTGGTTTTACTTCCGTTTTCGGTTTGATCCGTCTCCCAGACGGTAGCAATTGACAATTTTTTGTATGAACTCGATCTAACATGACTAGTCCTTCTCCTAAAAAAATTGTTCCAGCAAATCATAAGCACAAGCTTACCCTAGCAAATAATTAGGCCACTTATCTTCATTTGAATAATCACTTAACAACACAATAAGAACTTTAACGATTGCTATTATAATACTCAACACCAACTTCCACAACAACCCAGGAGTAACAGGAAAACAATTACAATGGAGCCATTGATAAGGGAAATTTGATCCTAATTACTTGTGGTTTTCAGAATGAAGAAAATAGAAAGGAAAAGTCTGATTCGATTTGCTTATTTATCAGGTCGGATCTGAGTGTTTGAAACTTTTAGGAGTTAAACAACTAATGGAATTATAATTTATTGCAGTGATCATATGCCCACCAATTTTTAGCGTCGATAATGGGACAATTGAATATAGCTCCGACAGAAGTGTTGGAAGCTTGGTTATATCGAC
The DNA here is from genome assembly GCA_020152595.1 of Chiridota heheva. Taxonomy (NCBI): domain Eukaryota; kingdom Metazoa; phylum Echinodermata; class Holothuroidea; order Apodida; family Chiridotidae; genus Chiridota; species Chiridota heheva. The sequence continues at coordinate 8,802 of JAIGNY010003995.1, read as the reverse complement.
GTGCGATGATGGTTTTGAATTAACTTTGGGTGATATGGTCCGCAACTGTACAGGAGATGGTACCTGGGATGGAGCAAACGTCACTTGCACGTGTGAGTATAGCGGGTTTATGAGAAAACAGGCTCATCAAGAATGCTTTATGTTATTTTCTCTTGAGCTTTCATTATCAATGACAGTCTGATTCACAGTGCTGCAACATATACTTTGTTTACAATTTAAGACTGAAGTAGCTTTACTAATTGATGCATTACGGAAAGTATAAGTCAATTTTTAAATATTATGAATTAGATTTATTTACCACATCATCTGCGACGAAGTAAATATTTCAAAAAAAAAAATTCAGCTGTAATCCTGCTAATACATTGACAAACGTTGCTACATTATGGATTAAAGAATCACTAATGGTAAAGAGGAACATAATTGTACATATTATGGTAATTGGGATGGAACATGTCTTGTTTGCGATCATGAATTTATCAATTTACCCAGCATCTGCCCAATACTAATGTCGGTTATAAATGGAACGCTCGAGTATACTTCGGTTAATAGAGCCGTGAAAAGCGTTGCAAAATTAACACGTGACGTGGATTATGAAATCACTTATGGTGATGAGTTATGTAATTGTACAGGAGACGGTCTTTGGATGGAACAAACGTTAATTGCACATATGAATATCGCAGATTTATGACAATAACAATCTCTTGAGCTTTCATTGTTAATGACACTTTTGGTATCGCAATGCGAACTTATGCAATGGCGATTTCGTTCGTCCGCAGTTTTTCCTGAGATTTCCTCAGAACTGTTAATTTTGTTTTGAGAATTCCTCAAAAAATGTTAAAGTTGCTTCAGAGTTCTTCAGAAAAAATTAAAGTTTCCTCAGATATCCCTATGAATGTTAGAATTTCCTTACAAAATGTTACAGTTTCCAGAAACACTTAAGACAGATTGAAAACTTATTTCCTGAAAAAGTCCACAAAACATTTGATATTTTCTTAGAAGATAACTGTCAAATGATATAAATTTCGAATATTCTTCAGAGACCCTCAACCATCTTTCACGTAACACTGGAGATTTAAAATTGTGGTCATTTGGATAAAGTTGCTACCCTAGATGTACTGACCAGACTTGTATTTAGTATGCTCAGGCAGGGAGGGTGAGTGGAGGACACAGGGAGGGATGCCATGTGGGACAAGGATGGGGCCATGCGGGACATATGATATAATATATACCATGTGGTATACACCAAGGGCTATATCAAGCGCAATTATTTGACTCCGCCTTTTTTACTTATTCAACAGGTCATTTGCATAGAACTTAATATATAAGTTGACATTTTCATACATAGTATGCTCAATCAGGGACTGTGATAGCTAGGATGAGACTTCTAATGGAGCCTATGGGATGTCATGTGGGACATGGGGTAGGTTGCCATGTGGGACATGGGGTGGGATACCATGTAGGACATGGTGGAATTCCATGTAGGATATATGGTGGAATGCCATGCGGGACATAGAGTAGAATGCCATGGGATGGGATAATATGGGACATAGGGATGTCATGTGGGACATGGTGTGGGATGCCATATGGGACATGGGATGGAATTTCACAAGTAACACAGAGTGTGGCATAGGTTAAGATGCCATGTGTGACATAGGGTAGGAGGTTATGTGGGACATAGGGTAGGAGATCAAGGGGACATGGGATGTGATGCCATGTGGGATATAAAGTAGGATGTCATTTGCACATTGGGAGGGATGCCATATGAAGCATATGATTGGATCCAATGTGGGAGATGAGATGGGATGCCATGTGGGATGTAGGGAGAAGTACCATGTGGGATACTGAAAGGGATGCCATGTGGGACATAGCGTCGGATGTCATGTGGTACATATGGTTGGATTAATGTGGGACATACATGTAGGATGGGATCCATGTGGGACATAGGGTGGGATGCCATGTGGGTTATAGGATGGTGGGACATATAGTGGAATGCCATGTGGGACATATGGTGGAATGCCATGCGAGACATACTGTATGGTGAAATGCAGGTGGGAGATATGGTGGAATGTCATGTGGGACAAAGCATGGGGTGGGATGTCATATGGGACATCGGAAGGGAGGTAGTTTAGCACATGGGATGGGAACCATGTGGGACATAAGGTGGGGTGCCGTGTGAGTCATAGGGGTGGATGCAATGTGGGACATATGGTGGAATGTCATGTGGGAAATACAGTGGAATGCCATGTGAGACATATTATATGGTGGAATGCCATGTGGGAGATATGGTGGAATGCCATGTAGGACAAGGCATGGATGGGATGAGATGTCATTTGGGACGTGGCGTGGGATGTTGTTTGGTACATAGAATGGGATCCATGTGGGATATCTGGTGTGATGCTATGTGGGTCATATGATAGGATGTCATGCGGGACATATGGTGGAATGCCATGTGGGGCAAAGGATTTAATGGGATGTTATATGGGAGATATGGTGCAATGTCATGTGGGACTGGGGATGGGACGGGGTGTCAGGTGGGACATGGAGTGGGATGCCACGTTGGACTTAGGATGCCATGTGGGACTTGAGATGCTATGTGGGACTTGTTGTGAGATGCCATTTTTATAATTGGCTGGTCATTCGATATGGGTGTCAATCACATCATTTTAAATCACTCATCAATAAACCCTAACCAAATCTTCACTGTTAAATATCATCCTATTTGTAAATTATTACTTCACGCCAGACACATTGACCACAAGGTAATATTTTTGTATTTGTGTTGGTTGAGTGTGAAAGTCAGTTCAACTGAAGGGAATTTTGTTTGCAGTGAAATTTATATATTTAAATACCTAAATATATAAATATATAAAAATGTATATATATAAATATATAAATATATATATATATATATATATATATATATATATATATATATATATATATATATATATATATATATGTATATATATATATATATATATATATATACATATATATATATATATATATATATATATATATATATATATATATATATATATATATATATATATATATATATATATATATATATATATATATATATATATATATATATACATATATATATAAGTAAATATAAATATATATATATATATATATAAATATGAGCGGCTGACAATTGGAGGTTATAATAAGAATAAACTACGCCATGCAGATAACACAGTACTTAAAGCAGGGTCAGAAGAAAAACTGCAGTCTCTTTTGGATAAAGAGGAAGGTGAAAATAGAAAGCTGTCTCTAAATGTAGAGAAAACAGAATGTATGGTGGTTTAAAAAACAAAAACATGAATCCATTATGTAGTATACAAAGCCAAGGAGAAATGCTTAAATAAGCACAACAGTTTGGGTACTTGGGCTACACACTTATAGCAGATAGTCGGTGCATTAACGAAGTAAGAAAACACATTGCAATTGCCAAAGACATGTTTACAAAAACTAATCCAATTCTGAAGAATACAAATTTGGAAGGGACAGGAAAGTTCGTGTTTTGAAGGCATATGTATCGTCTACTGTTCTCTATGGCTGTGAATGCTGACCAATTACCAATGACATCAAGAAAAGATTAGAAGCTACGGAAATGTGATTAAATAGGAGAATGCTGAAAATATAATGGACAGAAAGGAAAACAAATGATGATGTCCTGATAGCTTCAGGCATGGACAGGTCCCTACTCAATGACATCAGAAGACAGATGGAATTTTTCGGGCATCTTTATCGAGAAGGTGGGTTAGAACAGCTTGCAGTATGTGGGAAAATTGAGGGCAAAAGAAACAGAGGAAGGCAGCGAGTTAAATATGTCCAAAGCCCAAACAACTGGGAAACCAACAACAGCCTAAGTAATAATAGGTTTATGCATTTAGCTTTAAACAGAGGTGACTGGAGGGCCATGATCGCCAATGTCTGTTCCAGACTCGGCACCTATATATATATATATATATATATATATATATATATATATATATATATATATATATATATATATATATATATATATATATATATATATATATATATATATATATATAATATATATATATATATATATATATATATATATATATATATATATATATATATATATATATATATATATATTTATATATATATATATATATATATATATATATATATATATATATATATATATATATATATATATATATATATATATATATATATATATATATATATATATATATATATATATATATATATATATATATATATATATATATATATATATATATATATATACATATATATATATATATATAAATATGTATATATATATATATATATATATATATATATATATATATATATATATATATATATATATATATATATATATATGTATATATATATATATATATATATATATATATATATATATATATATATATATATATATATATATATATATATATATATATATATATATATATATATATATATATATATATATATATATATATATATATATATATATATATATATATATATATATATATATATATATATATATATATATATATATATATATATATATATATATATATATATATATATATATATATATATATATATACATATTGTAGAACCTTCTGACAATATTTTCAAAACAATACAATCCTAACCAGAGTTGAAAAACATCTCACGTGTTGAAAATCTAAGTATATAAATCATTTGTATTGTCCGTACGGAACAAGCGTTCTTTTTTCCTGCAAGTTTTGTAGGTCTATTGTAATACATTTTTTCATCTGAATCTTGACTAATGTATATGCCTTTACTTGGGTGTAACCCCATATTTTTTGTGTTTTTAAATAAATTTCGAAACACAATCAACTCTTCAATTGAAAGACAGACTCCCAGCAGTAAGGATTTGTTCATGAATCTAGAACTAAGCTGGTCCTGAGGGATAGTATTAGTAACATTTCTTGATTCAATTTTGAGGTTGATAATGATATTGCAGTAACTATGCGATGAAATTATAAACATTGGAAATGGAATTGCCAACCAACCTCTTTCATACTTGCATGCACTTTTTAAAAGCATACATTAATTTAATAGCCAACGAGTGTGTCATTCGTTAAATCAGTGACGGTCTGATGCTAATACTTATAATTTTATGACTGGAAATAAAAGACGGTAATATATCTATTTTGACTAGTTGGAGATACCTAAAGGGTTCATTCAATGAAATGAGATTTCATTGACATAAGTTTGCTGTTTGTTTTGTGAACTTTCAATAATTTGAAAACATTTACCTGTAATTAATACAACACTTGTCACTTCCTACGAAGTAGTGATTCTGAACCAAGTTTTCACTTGCATTGGTGAATCATAAATATACCGACAATCGTCCGCGCAGATTATACTATTATAGATAATATTTGTTTGGACAATTATCGATTATAGACCATTCTTTTCAACTTGTTTTCACCGTTGTAGATCGATTATGAGTACATACCATTAGATTATTAAAAGCAATTTCAATAGAAGCTAACACTGTATTTTGTGTAAATATTTCAATTGCAGTAATCACATGTCCAGATTTAGCTATTACGAATGGAACGGCAAGCTATAGCCCGACAAACAAGGCCGTCAACAGCACTGCCACATCTTCGTGCATCACAAATTACGAAATAACTTCCGGTGATATGACACGTACCTGCCAGGAAAGTGGGACTTGGAACGGGATAGATATTGTCTGCACGAGTATGTAGAATTGATATGTAACAATAAGATGTATCTACTACATATAGCTACAATCATATTTGTCTCAGCAAGGTATGCATGCATATCGGTTATATGTCAGGTCCGAGTAAAGTACACTTTTATTTCTCTTCAAAACAGGAAGGTCAGTTCAGTCGTGATTCTTCTGCAATTCAGGACAGTTACTTAAAGCACACAAATTGGCATTTAAGTAAAAAATTTGGAAAATAGAAATTGACACAAAAATTGAATCGTTCATACTGAAAGCAATTAAGCTGAGACACCGGTCTGAGAGAGAGAAACAAATTGTAATAATTTTACAATGATTTGCAATGAGCTCACTGTTTTGTACTGTTCCTTGACCTCGCCTTATGGATTCTCCATAAAACACATTAACTTACACCACTTAACAACGAAGTTTTAATTATATCGTTTGCAGTAATTACCTGTGGAGCCCTAGATCCTGTCTTAAATGGAGCGATCGAATATGACCCAATTGCTAGGTCTGTTGGCAGTACTGCAACATCGTCATGCGACGGAGGTTACGAAATTTCTTCCGGCAGTACGGAAAGAACCTGTCAAATAGACAAAAGTTGGAGTGGGAGTGATCTTTATTGCGTCTGTATGTACAAGTCTTTTTTTTATTATCTCAACATAATTGCACTAGCGCTAAATTTATATGAAACGCAATTATATATTCTTTGTCTGTATTTATAAAGGTGTATCATATCAAATTTGACACCACATTACATTGATTCTTGTCTATGACTCTGTTTTATATTGCTTAAGGGGAATATGAAGATTTTTCTGCATTTAATATGATAGAAAACATAATCCTAAGTAATCTGAAATATTTATTTTCGTACAAAACAATTTAGCATCAAATTTCGAATTGATTAAAACATTGTTCCTGTCAATATTAACTGACGTGGGGATGGTCATTGTCTAAAGAATATTTGTTTCTTTGCATGGGTTTATGAGTTTGTATTTGTATATTACCGTATTTGACGCATTTAGTGTCTGGGAAATTACAATAATAGATTTGTACCACTTTTTAGGTCCAAATTGTTTTTTGTATTCCTAATAAGCGCCCATGCTCCGGTTCCACTTACAATGTGTTATTCAAACTGCATTATGCTAAAAAGGTTCTATACTAGTCCTATTCAAAAGCAACCACCTGCCACCACAGAAGTATAAGGAGTGTCAGATGCAAAATAAACATTTAATGTAACAAACTTTATTTTAAGTCTTCAAATTAATTCGATAAATTATGTCAAAATCATCAGTCAAAAAATGTTGGATGTGCACATTTTCCGGAAGGGTGCTTATTACATCGATTACGGTATATTAATGATTCAAGCCCTTAGAACTTCGTGTCAAAGCGTTTTAAAAGAAAATTTCAAAGATTATCCTAAAGAAATGCATTATGTGAGTTTGCTTATGGGGCATTAATGTCATCATTGACATGAATTTAACCGACAAAATGTTAAAGCCTGAAACTTGGATAAATTGAGAATGAAAAAAAAAAGACATATGATGGAATGTCATGTGGGAAATATGGTGGAATTCCATGTGAGACATATTCTATGGTGGAATGCCATGTGGGAGACATGGTGGAATGTCATGTGGGACAAGGCATGGATGGGATGGGATGTCATTAAGGACGTGGCGTAAATGTTATTTGGTACATGGGATGGGATCCATGTGGGCTATCTGGTGTGATGCCATGTGGGTCATAGGATAAGATGCCATGTGGGGCATTTGCAGAATGCCATGTGGGACAAAGGATTCGATGGGATGTCATGTGGGCGATATGGTGCAATGTCATGTGGGACAAGGGATGGGATGGGATGTCAGGTGGAACATGTGATGCCATGTGGGACTTAGTGTGAGATGCCATTTTTATAATTTGCCGGGTTAAACAAAATGGGTTTTAATCACATCACTTCAAATCACCCATCAATAAACAAACCAAATCTTTACTCTTAAATATCATCCTATTTGTAATTTATTACCTCAAGCCAGACACATTGACCACATGGAAATACTTTTGTATTTGTGTTGGTTGAGTGTGAAAGTCAGTGCAACTGCACTTAAATTTGTTTGCAGTGAAATTTATGAATATTAACATAAAACAGCGGCTGAAAGTTGGAGGCTATAATAAGAATAACCTACGCTATATAGATGACACGGCACTTATAGCAGAGTCAGAAGAAAAACTGCAGTCTCTTCTGGATAAAGTTGTAGAGGAAAGTGAAAATAGAGGGCTGTTTCTAAAAGTCGTGAAAACAGAATGTGTGGTGGTTTGAGAAAAGCTATGAATCCATTATGTAGTATACAAAACCAAGGAAAAATAACTCAATAGGTACAACAGTTTGAGTACTCGAGCTACACACTAACATCAGATAGTCGAGTCATTAACGAAGTTAGAAAGCGCATTGCAATTGCCAAAGACATGTTTACAAAAACTAATCCAATTCTGAAGAATACAAATATTGGAATGGACACGAAAGTTTGTGTCTTGAAGGCATATGTATCGTTTACTCTCTATGGCTGTGATTGCTGGACACCTACCAGTGACATCAAGAAAAGATTAGAAGCTACAGAAGTGTGGTTCATTAGGAGAGTGTTGAAAACATCTTGGACAAAAAGGAAAACAAATGATGATGTCCTAATAGCTTCGGGCATAAATGTGTCCCTACTCAATGACATCACGAAACAGATGGAATTTTTTAGGCATGTTTATCGAGAGAGTGGTTGAAACAGCTTGCAGTATCAGGAAAAATTGCAGGCTAAAGAAACAGAGGAAGGCAGCGACTTAAATATATCCAAGCTTAAACAACTGGGCAACCAACACGAGCCTAAGTAACAATAGGTTGATGCATTTAGCTTTAAACAGAGGTGACTGGAGGGCCATGATCGCCAATGTCTGTTCCAGACTCGCACCTATATATATATATATATATATATATATATATATATATATATATATATATATATATATATATATATATATATATATATATATATATATATATATATATA